>BSBK01009953.1:2500-80000 GCA_027943335.1 Chamaecyparis obtusa
CAAAGAATAGAAACCAAGATCTAGAAGCTCAAGAGATAGCACAAGAGAGACAAAATATGATATGATCAAATGATCAAATAATGAAAATAGATAGATGATTGATTGATTATACAAAGTAGGAATGCCTCAATATATAGGCAATGCAATAAGACTACATGATAAGGAGATGATAAGATATCACCCACACAAGGTGGAATCACATGTCCACCAAAGGTGGATCATCCTCCATTGTACATGAAAGTATGTGCAATGGATTAGGAGATAATGTGATAAGAGCACTAAAGGTGGATCTCACACACAACGAGGTATGTGATGACAACTATCACACCTAAAGTGGAGATTCTCCTAACCATGTGCTAAAATGAAATGCAAACTCCTAAGTGTCACAAAGACAACTAATATGCAAATGCATTATCCTAAGTAAACTTAAGTAAAGTGTAATTAGTAAATACTTAATTACACCAATATATATGTGTGTGTGTGTGTGTGTGTGTGTCTGTATATATATATTATATATATATATATATATATATATATATATATATATATATATATATATATATTATATATATATATATATATATATATATATTAGTCTCTGCCTTATAGGCAGGAGACTTATGTTTTCACCAACTTATGTCTATTAATCTTTTTTTTGGAAAACGTGAATACATAGTCTAAACTAAAGTGTTTGCCAATATTTTTCTATTAAAGTCAAATTTCTCATAATTCAATCTTTTTTCTAATTGGCCCTTTCAATTTTTTCCCAGTGGTTTTAAATATTTTTGTAAGAAAAAATTGCATAATTTTGGCCTAGGCGATGTATGTATGGGTAGCTTTTCATTGAGTTACCCTTTGCACGTGTACAATGCATGGTTTGGAGTCTGGACCAAAGAAAGTGGCTTTTTGGTGAGCTGCCCTTTGCAGGTGTATGATGCACGGTTTGGAGTCTAGACCAAGGAAAGTGGAATTTTCCTTTCCTACTTCCCTCTCTATCCTATTGCCGTTGTTGATTAAGAGCTTTTTGCTTTTACAGGTTACAGGTTTGCTACTGCATATACACTGCTCCATATATGTTGCTCCACTTATTCAGAAATGACATATTTGCAACCATACCAGGTATGAGTGAAAAGTTGTCGTCATTTTTTAGGAGGGTTTTCCATATATGAGACATTTTGCTCCTCTTTATATCATTTGAATTTTTGTCTTTCTACTTCTTCCCTTGTGATTTTAGCATGCTGGAGACCTTGAACTGCATTTGTATATTTTTTTGTTACACAGTCCAAGGATGTTCACGACATTTTTTCAGTAGACTATTTTTAATAATTTTGAGCTTGACTGTTACCAAATTTGTTTGAAAATGGGGTTCCTTCTATTTCCTATGGTAAGTTATAAATTGGGTGTATTAATGCTCATAGTCTATGCCTTATCTTTTCCTTTTCTTTATATTTCTTGACAGCCAACACCTTGTCAGGTGTTTCAAAGAAAAGAGGTGAGGGGGAAACAAAACTAGTTTGTAGACTTTTATGAGCGGCAACAAGATACACTCAGAATCATAGAATGGTAGAGCATCCTGCTTACAAGCATAGTCGTATGAAGGTGCCTCATCCTCCTGTACACGTTTGTAAACATTTTACAATAACTGAAAGCCCTAATGATATTGCAAAATTGAATAATGTAAAAGTTAGTTTTGGGTGTACCTGGATATGGCACCACCGGTTGAAGTTGTTCCATGAATAAGCTTCTTGACACCCTTCTCCGAGACCACTCAACAATTCCTTTGGAAACATCATCCTTCTCCATGAACAAAGTCTCTGCTTTGATGGTCTACTTATTTTCTTAAAAGCAGGGTTTCTATAGTGCATTATATCATTAATGGGGATTTTAACTACAAACATCTACAATCTATATAAATTAAATTATGCCTAATCTAATGGGTGAAAAATGATAGCCAAAGTACCTAGTGCATCTTCCACAGAGATAAAAAACTGAGATAGAACAAAAACAAGTAGTAGAGAACAGATCTAAAGAGGCAATGCCCGAAAAGTCAAAGCCAAGTCATGGAATCACTTTTCAAGAATTCAAAGTTGAGATGAGGTCTGCAATGGACGTCACTTCAGAATAAGTTACACCGCAGAAAATGTAAGGGCAGAATGTCATTTGAATTGTCGAGCCACTTTAAGAACTCAACCTTCAACTACAAAAGGAATCATGTCACAGAGTAGATTTTAAATAAGAAATTCTTGCTCCTATTTAAGGAAGAACAGATTAGAGTTACTTGTTCTTAGGGTTGACATTTAAAACGAAGGCATTCACCATAACCAATATAGAATGCTATGAAACAAGATAAAAAGGACCTACAATATTTAAGATATTCTAATTATTTATGGAAAAATTCCATTCCCCGTAAAGTTTAAGCTATAATGTCCCAAAGTTACAGACTAAACACTATACAAGTAGGATATTTGACGTTTGACTCATAGCCTGAAATAAGTCTATGTAGTAGGAGTCCATTTCAATGCAGGGGAGAGATGCTCCTAGTTTTCCTGTAATGTAGTCCATCACACCTCTGACACACTGGACCAGGAAACTGGAAAAATCTTTTTTTCGGTTAATTTTATGAGAGAGAATGTTCTTTGCTGAAGCATTTCCACTCACACTAAAGAAAGAAAGCTAGAAGTTTACTCACAGGGCCGAGATTCAAGTTTACCACTGGGCATTGTCAGCGGGCAAAAACTTCCAGAGTACAAAAGTTTGAACAATATCTAAGGTAAATGGTAAAAAATCATTGTGACAAGAGGTGTCTCCTTGGTAAAGCCCTAAAAACACCTTTACCTTTTTAGTTTTATAAACAATAGTCCTTAAAATCTTAGTTCTAGATAAAATTCATTAGAACGTTTCCCAGCAACAGTATTCTTCCACGGGACGATTGTATGGGTTTACACCTTCATTGCAATGCATTTGTTCAACCCTTTAGAGATTCTCTATTCAGATTTGGAGAATTAGCAACACATATCCTAAAATACACCGCATCAACGGTTGGATCTTACATCATACATCTGGTTACGTCCAAGATTTTTTAGTTTGAGGTTTGAGGATTTAGGGTTAGCGATTTTGCAAGATCAATAAGAGCATACATGAAATTTATGATGAACAAGATTAAAATCCTGGAAGGTTTTTTTAAAAAAACCTAAATCTGAGGGAAAGTTCAAATAACTCTTGAGCTGCATTTTAGAAATGAAGCCATACTAAATTCAAACATATCACAAATAGTTTTGAGAGCCAGTTTTGTGCTTTGTCATTGCAAATTTGGACATGTAACTATATAGCTGCTGGAAGTTCTAAGGTGAGAACATCTCATAGAAAGGCTTGGACCTTTAGTTGTCATTCAAATTGGCAATGCACAAATATTGTAACCTAGATAAGGAACAGAAACTTCCATATTTTGCAAGCTTAACAAGTGTCTATTTTAGTAGAAGTATAAGTTGAGCAGATAAATAAAACGAATTTGTAGTAGTGGAAAAGGGATATACGCAATTTGTAGGAATAGACCATCGACAGAATTTGTCACCTACAGTGCAAATATCTTCCATAGAGTTTTGTTGGGCAATGCATTGAAGCTTGAAAAAGACGAGCTCTGCACAATCTCTGTCATTTTCGTTTCCATAGCAACACACTGAACCATGTTCCAGTAGCTCATAGAAGTAGACAACTTCAAAATTAGAAGAAAGACGCATGTATGCAGAATGCATTCTCAAAGACAAGGCAAGTGAATTTTTTTTAGAATGCCAAATAACCATGCTGCCACCTCCTATGAGCCCTGCACGTAATCCACAAAAAACTTTCCATCTGTGTCATCATGCGAACCACCTGTCTGCATGTAATTAACAGATTAGAATCTGCATAAGTGACATTTGGAACTTGTTATTAGAATATTATATTTTTTGTTATTGCATACAACATCCACGGCTCTCCTACATACCGCTAAATTTAATTTGTTTCAAAATAAAAAAGAAACAAGTCTGCCTGGTCTTGTAAAGTTCTGTAAAAAAAATAGTTTACTTCTGGAATGATAGCATAGTTTATTGGTTGGGTGATCTGAACATTCTTATGTTTTTTAAAAATAAGTTTATATTTATATTTTCTCTTTATCCTACAGTTATTAAATTATTTTCCAAGATTTTACCTACTATCAAATGTGAGTCACAATTTTGAACTTCTGAGTTGAGTTTTCCAATTATGTATGAAAGCATGCTAAGAATGTATATCGATTTCTATATACCTTGCACTTTCAAATCCTGTTTCCAAAAAAAACATTTTGGAGATGCATGGCTAGATCAGAAACATCCCAAGAACACATTTTTTCATTTCTTTGAAAGAAAGGTGCTTAGATTAGATCTTTTTAAGATTTATTATTCCAGTTCAGTTGGATTGTTGTTTTAATTTCCAATGACTAGTATGATCTCTAAATAAGTGTGTTAATTCAATTTTCTGCATAAGTTAATTTTATGATAAATGTCCAAGTAGAAAAACTTGAGAAAAATCCACAGGTGACTTTGGATACCTGACACATACTACCTTTCCTGTCCCGGTTGGAAAAACCATATTGCCTGGGTTACCCTACAAACCACTCAACACTGGTCAAACCATTATTCGCTGGTTGCTTTTCAGACTTAACTGGATGCGCATGAACATCAAAACAGACATTTTGTGATCAACCATCAGGCTATTCTCGGGCTATCCTTATCTCAAGTCTTTATTCTGGTGAAAAAGTAAAATACCAAAGAAAAATAATATTTTGGAGACAATAGTTTCTGTAACTGTTATTACATCTACTATCCCACCAATTTTGAAAGCATGAATCTATAATTATGCTTGGAATTTCAATTCAAAATATGTAGCATACTTCTAATTACAGATGGCTACTTGATGAATTTTCCTTTAATTCTGATTACTGTGAATAGCTTCTTGTACTTTTTTCGTTTCGCATTTCAATGAACTATCTTGATTGTTTCTTGAATCAATATCATGGATATGAGATATATAAGCACTGCAAATTGTCACTTAGTCACAATAAATTACTTTTTCCCTTTGTTTAGTCCCCGTCCTTTGAATCACGCTATAGCCTAAACATAATAGCGCTTCCAAATTCAGATCTATATCAAAAATCTGTTGCATCTTTCACGTTCAAGCACTCGTAGTAAACATGAATGTACCGTCATATTCTAATATGCATTGCTGCCACACAATTTATCTTAATTCTTCACAAAAGGCAGGGACTCCTGCTGTACAGAGCTCTTGTTTAATAAGGTAATTTCTTATAACATGTTATTTATCCCCATTATATACTACCCGGATGTTTTTTCATTGCTCATTACATAAATTTAATACTGCTGGCGTTAATCAAGTTGGACATACCTTATACGGTACTCTGCGCCAACGATGACTGTTTCTTTCATGTTTCCCGATGCCTTCCTTTTTGGATTGGACTCCTTATTTATATGTGTCCAATCGGCTCGTACAGTATACGACCCTTGATAGATGCCGATAGGTATTAATTTGTTAATACTTATTAATTTGTATAAGGTATATGTAATATTAATACTTCCATATTTGTTTTATAGTAATATTATTAATGTATAGATTATTAATACTATTTATATAATTATTTGACTTGAAAAATTAATTTACTTGAATTAATATAAATTGATTAATTGTCAATAGTGTTTATCACAATGATTGATCAAATATAAACATATGTATTAAAGAAATAATATTTAAGATGTTAATCACAATAATTGAACAAATATAAACATATGTATTAAAGAAATAGTATATCAATTATGGCTCATGACAGTCCACCCCTCTTGAATTTGCTTGTCCTCAAGCAATGTTGAATGAGAAATGATTTCTTCTCCAAAATCCAGCACACCAAAATGGAGGCCTACTACACCAAGAAAAGCATCGAAAGGGTTTAATTGGGGCAAGAAAAGTTAGAAGCCTGAATTGACTCTTTCTTCTTCTTCTGAATACTTCATAATTCCCTTAAAACTAGTAGTGTGAGAAGTATTAATAATTACCATAGATTTCTCTTAAAGACCAGGGTCTTTGATAGGTCCCTTTTTTGGTATGATTTCAACTTTCTTCTTAAATGTCCTTCATTGAGAGTGTTTTGATTTAAGCTCTTAAAAACCATCCTTTTCTAGGTTTTGATTATCCATCAAACTTACATTGATCAGTCTTGACTCTTGAGGTAGATGGCTATGATGATGATAGACTGTCCATTAAAATGGAAAATATTATTAATCCATTTGTTGAATCCATTGAAATCTTATATCATATTGTCAAAACAAACTTTGAGGGGAGGAGAGCATGGTTGACCCAAATCCATACCCACAAACTTTTTGCATACAAATCATACAGCTTCTACCTAGCCATGGAAGACAAACTCTAATTTTCTAATGTAATTGCCAAGAGGAAGACAAGCATTGTCATTCCAAAATTACAAATGGAAATTCAAGAGACACGCCCAAACAAGTACCACCTATAGAAGTTCCTAAGAGAAATCATCTCTCTAGTCCTAATGTTCTATAAAAAGTCCCAGATCTAGAAAAATAATGGACTCCCTCAAATATCCCAGCCTAATTCTTCTATGATAAAAACAACAATAAAGAGGGCACTAAGGCTAAAGTTCAGTCCCAGCTTCCTTTTGTTTCCAACTTCTTATTGACACTCATTTGGAATGAACTTGTCATCTTGGCCAAGCACCTAAGCAACAGATGTGTACATGTTTTTCATTTAGCTGAGGGAGGTGATTGAAAGGAGAAATGTGGGCGGTAAAGACCAAACATTGTTGAGAAAAGGTAGGACATGGTATCAACTATCTGTTTTTAGGTCTATATGGTGACAATAATATGCAATCACTTTGTACTCCTTGTAGAAAGTACTTAATTGTGCTACAAAAAAGGCATACATATTCTATCTCTTATAGGATTTGAATGTGGCACCTCTCTTTCAAGAATACAAGTTCTCCACCACTAGACCAACTAAGACAGTACTATCTGTTAACCAATTTTTTCCAAATCTAAGAAAATGTGTACCATCTCTATAATGTCCCCTTTCCTATCTCTTGACCTAAATTCCATAAATTAGTGCAAGTTAGGCATAAATTAGGGAATCATTCAAAAATACTTAGCAAATTATTCCAAGTTAACCATCACTATTCATAAATGTTAAAGAAATGAAATTATTGTGTGATAACATAATCTAGATTTAACATTTAGATCTCTTCTTATAGGATATAAGGATCTTTCTCCTTTCTTTACTAAAGTCATTATAAGGTGGAAGACTTACAGTGCCAAGGGCGCGTGAAACAGACTACAAGTGGCTTCCCTCAAGGCTTAACCCCAGTGTTGGGACAACCGTCATGTGCCTAAAATTACTCCACCTCTCCCTTCCACAAAATCCCTACCCTAAGATAACATAGTATGAAATGAGAGATAGATCCCTATGAACTATAATTAGAGTGATTAAAAACTTTATGCTAGATCTCATTTTTATGTCTATATCTCTTTGTATATTCTGGAAGGAAAAATGAAAATCCTTGAGGAAACCCTTAAAGGCATAGTAGAGAAAAAATTCAACATACTCAAATCCTGCAACGAGCATATCAAATTGCTCATAGACAAAATGGAAGAGAAGATGGACAGCAAGGATGGGCAGAAGACAACTGAGGAAAATAAGGAGAAGCCCAATGAAGGTCCGCATAAGAGAACCAGAGCTAGATCAAAGAAAAACTTGGCTGATGACGGATCTCATGACATTCAAAAGATTAAAGAGGTAGCAGAGAAGATGGAGCTTCTCGAAAGCAACATTGCAGTTATGCTCAGGAACCTTGCCTGATCTTGTTCCCTAGTGCCTTAATTCCTATCCCTTTTTCTGTTATGTTTTGATTGCTCCTTCATTATGGTAGTTTGTCACTCGGCCTGCCTATGGCCTAATTCATCAGTTGCTTAGCTTTAGTTATGTTCTAAACTCTTTTTCTCTACATTTTAAGTTGTTGTGGGTTATAGGAACCCTATAAAATCTATTTTACTTAATCAAAAATATAATTTTAATTTGCACTAATAATATTGTCATTCAGTGAAAGAAAAAATATCATAAAATAACATTTAACTCCTTAAGGAATAATAACAACAACAACAACAACAACAACAACAAGATGTCAATTATAAATATCTTTTCCTAACCTTAATATTTTGAAATGAGTTTTGAAATAAGAACAATAAAAGAAGAAATCAAATAATAAACTTGGAGCACTCAATACCACATGTTTCTAAATTATAATGGGAAAATTGGGAAGTTTTATTTTATACCATGTTGCTAAGCAATTTAGGAGTTTTGACTAATATTAATTGTAATTTTTTTAATTTATGATGTTATTTTTATTAAAGGGGAAAATTGGTTTTAAAGGGATTAGAAATATAAAAAAATATTAGAGTATCAAAAAAATTCATAGACAGAAACTAATCGGGATCTAGAAGCAAACTAGACGCGAAAAATCCCACTAAGAACACAAGGCATAGCGACCCTTTGAAAAAAATATATAAAAGAAGGAAACCCATTAGCGAGGTTACAACATTTTAAATAGATTATCATTCCTTTGAATGATATCCTCATTAATGTTCTTGACTTTCTTAATAACACTGTCAATAGGGGTCATACCCTTATCCTTACTGCAAAGGCTCGTAGTAGGACTAGGGAAAATCTTCTCAATATCTTCCATGTCGGCTTCCACAACCTATAGAGGAAACCTATATCTCTTCCCAACACCTACGTCCATGGATTTCACCTTCTTAATTGATTTAGTATTAAAAATAGGAGAGTTGGCCTTCTACATGGCCTGGAGCACTTCAGCCTGTACATTTAGCCTTCAAAGGCCATCACTTGTGTTGTCTATAGATCTTTTAATTACCACACCCAGTTCTCTCATCCTATCCTTGACCTCGTAAAAATTATCCTCTGAAGCTATTATCCACCTTTCATGGTCCTCTTTCAAAAATTTTATTGCATTAGTCATAGAATGCATGTTAGCCATGATATTGTCTAGATTCTCAATATATCATTAGTGGTCTCTTTCAAATTATTTATCTCTGGGATAATCCAAGAAAATAGGGAACTCTAATCATCCAAAAAATTCTTGAGGCTAGCATTAGTTATCAAATGGTTCGGAATAGAGGAATCCATCTCCTTTAGAGTAACCTGACCACTATCCATGGGGGTAAGCTCATTAATCTCCATATCCTCCATAAATCCACCAATATCTTGTTGAGACACATTCTTCCACCGGGGGGTCTTCCTCCTTTTTTTGACATGAGTGGGCCAAAAATCTTAGTTTTTACCTTAGCACTTGGCAAGGAAGCCCTAGCCACAACTTTAACTTTCACATTTGTGCTAGGGTCCACAAAATCTACCAAATATTTTGGATTTCCATCATTAGATAAAATAATTTTCTTTTGGAAAGTGGAAATAGGGATGGGGATTTTTGGCTTGTAAGATGAGGGGCCTTTCTTATTATAAATTTGAAAAATTCCATCACCATGAAAATCCACCAGCTCATCAGATGAGGTATCCCCGTAAAGAACCCTAACATTTGTAATAAGTTCAATTCCAGTCTTGGCCATAGGGCTTCACTCTATATGCAATTCCTTCACATATTCCATGATCAAGAGGATCAAAACCTCATGGATAATATGGGAAGCCACATTTTTCTCGTAAGGTCTAATACTATTATTTAGAGAAGAAACCAAATAAAAGAATAGAAAGATGGACTTGCTATGTTAAAAGTGATTCAAAATAAATAAAAAAGTGAATTAAAATGCTACAAAATTTACCATCTAAGGTAAGGTAGCACATAATTACCTCAGTAACATCTTTCCATGGCTTGGCAAGAAAATTTCTTTCATAGCCTCCATAGATATTTTTCTCACCTTTTCCCTTTCTCTCGGTAGGAAACATGTCTCTAAAACTTCAAATACACATTTTTTTGTATGTGTAAAATTTCCTACTCTCCACCAAAGTATTGGATACCTTGGACACATAATATTCATTCACTTCCAGTTCTAGACCATAGACACAAATAATCTCATCTCTCCAACCATGGATAAAAGACTTGGCCACCAAATCATCAGCCCCATGAAGTTTCTTACTATACCCTGTTAATCCACTTGTAGATAGATCACTCCAAACCGACTCCTTATTCTTCCATTACTCATAAAATATGAGCTCAAGAGGATTTCTATCACCTCCCATTCTATAAGTTTCTCAATTCACAGCCAAATGATCCAAGTGTCCAAGGGAAGGAATCACATTGAAAAGAAGAGAAACTAGAAGGTTGAACATTTTCCCCATAAACGATATCCTCCCAAGGACACTTATAATAATGTCATACTATAGTTAGTTCCAAAGACATATTGTACATGCCACACTCTCCATAATAATTTTGAAGTAACATTTGAAGATCTATCAGGATCCAATCATTAATGCTACATTCCTTCTTACATGGAAATCCAACACCAATATTGGCTGGCCTATTCTAAACATGGTTACCTTCATGGTACATGTGTGAGATAATATAATCATCAAAGTTCCTATGTAATTTAACACAATCTTTGATGATGGGTTTAATTGTCCTACTAGGGAGGAAATCCACTTCAAACAACTGATGATATTGAGAGAATCACTTTCAATCCATACCTTTTTGTATCTTTTCTCTCTGGCCATATTTATCCCAGCATAGGCTATGAAATCCTCAACAAAGTGGTTCTTCTAGGTACACAAGGAGAGGGCCACCTTCGAGACAAGCCTTCCATGATTATCACACACTACTCCACAATATCTTGCAGGCTCAGGATTACCCTTCTTTCCCATCAATATTAACTTTTATCCACTTTGAGGGAGGAGGTCACCACGTAGCACCATCTTGGGAGCTCTTCTACTTAAATAGGGTCTTGGAAATATCCCAATTAATCTTCCACCTATGAGAAATGTTCTGATCAATCAAGGAAGGAGTTAAAGACCCATCAACTCTAACCTCATTACAAATGACTTCAAAATTCTCTTTGATTTCCAGATAAATCTTATTGACGACCACATTAGCATAATAAGCTTTATCCCTGAAAATATGGTTATTAAATTCTTTCCAAAGACTCCAATCAATATGAGGCAACATAAGGTTCCAAATACAAGATAAAGAATGATTTGAAGATAGGGCGATAGATTGATTCCAGGTTTCTGCAAAAGAATTAGGGAAATTATAAGAGAGGGGGAAAATTTTCCAAACTTAGGTCCAAATCTGACATGTAAAGGAACAACTGAACAATATATTGTAGGAATATTTAGTACCATTCAAGCATATATAGCACCGCTTGGGGATAGACATACCTCTTCGGCAAAGATTATTGATGTTCTTTTTTTTTTTGAAAGTAAAGCTACAAAAATACATTGATTTTAGGGATGATTATATGATTCCAAACAAATCCCCAAAAATGCTTGCAAAACAAAGCTTTGGTCCGCAGCCTAAAATCCAATGAGGCATAGAAATCCCCATCTAAATCCTGGGACCAAGTCAAAAGGTCATTAGAATTATAGATGTGAATATGCACAAATTTTATTCAATCCTAAAGGATATGAAGAGAAGGATCCACCTTAGTAAGATTGACTGACATATGATTACAAATATAATCCACCACCCATCTCCCAAACCACTTGATTCAGGCCTCTTAGTATTGAAAAAAAGAGGAATCAACAACTAAGAGGACATCGCCAAGCCACCAATCATCCAAATGGAGGAATTTTATGGTGTTGTTTCTAATATATGATTTTATTTATATATCAACACTTTGAACTTAAGTTTTTTTGTTTAGGGTTTCTAGTCTCTTCAAAATCACTTTTCCATTAATCAAAATACCTTGAATTTAAAGTTGATGTGTAAGTGTGATGATTTCGAAATGAACAATGACTCCAACAAGAAAATATAATTCTACCTTTCCTCGTCCTTGATTATTACTTTTATTTATAAATGAGAATATTTTCTCAAATCTTAACAAATAAAAAATATTCGTCTTCAATTTTATAGATATTTTTTCCTATACTTTTTTTAAAAAGGGGTAAAAATTTATTTAAAATAAATTAGGAAATACATCATAGACCCTAAAATTACATATATTTAACCTTAATGGTTAACCTATATAATATTTCTATATAGTTTGGAGGTAATAGCCCCCCTTTTCCAACATTCCAACCCTCAAGATTTTTAGATGCCCACTTAGCCAAACAATCTGCCACCCTTCTCCATTTCCTAGGAATATGACAAAAAGAGAGATCATCTAAAAAATTATAGAGAATTGAATCTTATTACCCAATAAATCTATCTTACAATTAACCCCATCCATCCTCCAATCATTCAAAAAATCCACAATAAGCTAGGAGTCAGACTCACAAATAATTCTCATCCAGTTAAATGAGAAACCTCTCTCAATAACATGTAAAATAGCTAAAGCCTCCATGAAATTATTGTACAATGTTCCCCTTCATAAATAGAGAAAGGGAAGATAACCCCACCATCATTACCTCTCCCAATACCCTTGATTCCTACATGACCAAGATTCTCACAGGATGATCCATCAGTATTAATTTTCAAAACTCCCTGTGGAGGAGGAGACTATCTCCCTTCTTAATGAATCTTTTGTTTATATTTCCACAACCATTTACTAGCCTTCAAATCTACGCTACATCCTCTCAAATTCAAATTCTCAATGATTCTATGATTATTAGGATCAATCACAATAGAGATATCACATTTAGCATAATAAGTTTATTGTATTCTTCTAACAATTTTTCTACACACTTGATCCTCTTCCAACTTCTCCTTAAATATTCTATGATTCCTTACCATCCAAAGGTTCTAGAGAATGAGAGAAGGACCAATCTCCTAGGAAACCTAGAGAAAAGAGGTGTTAGTTGGAGGTATTCCAAGACTTTCCCAAAATTCCACTAATGAAGTAGCATGAACACAAGAATGATGCCACACTTCCCACCACCAAATCCAAATCACTCTAGCATATTGACATTGAAAAAAAAGATGAGAAGTGCACTCCTCAAATTTTCCAAACAAAGAACATAGATAGAAGGACCATGGAATCATCTCTTACACAAATTATTCCAAGTAAGACACTTATCTTGAGCCACTATCCATAGTAAAAATACATTTTCTCCAAGAGGATTTATTCTAAACCTTTTTCCACCATGGAATTCTAATTTGACCACACCTCTTCCTTTCTAGCTCCAAATACCCTGAGGCCATCATGAACTTGCCTTTTGGTTTGGGGCTCCATGCAAGAATATCCATCCCCTTAAGAGAATTATAGAACCTATCTACTAAGATCTTAGAAAGTTCTTTTCATCCTTCTAGATTACCCTCACCTGGCCATTCCTAAGGATCCTTCCAAATAGCCACCTCTAGTTAATCCATATTCGTAGTTGACTTAAAGTCCTCAACCTTATTCCATCCTACCTTAGATAAAATATTATAGAGATGCAGAAGATGAGGAAGCTCATGCACAATAGATAGGGGGATGGTCATCCCAATAATCTAACTAGAAAAGAACATCGAAACCCTCATGGAAAATACAAAATAGACCCTGCTTTAGAAGCATTGCTCCTCCCTTAAGGGTATTCCTAATCATAGAGCCCTTTCTTGCAAAGTCATATCTAGGCACATCCTAGTAAGCTACCCTTGGACATCATTTTCCTTCTTGTTGAATATTTATTGATATATTTCTTTTACTTACAAAAGAAAAAACTAGAGATATTTTGACACTATTAAAATTGGATTTAGTCTATCAATCAAGAACTTACATTATAGTTTTGTTAAATCTATTGACTAAAATCTCAAGGAGTTTCTTAATCCCATCTTCATCTGATGATGTTTTGATGACATTGAAAATTACTTGTATCATAATCCAAACATTCAAGAGCCTCTTGGTCAAGAATATTTCAAAAATTCTTCTCTTCTAGCTTGATATCTACTAGACAAAGTAATACATATATATTTATGTATAGAATTTAAATTGTGAAAATAGTCCTTGCTTCTTTGTCTTAACAAAAAGATTTAAATAAAAACCATTCCAGTTACTAACATGTGTTTCTTTTAATGATGCTCTTCACACTTTCAAAAAAGTTAGTATTTGACATTAAAAAGCATGTGAATATAACAAGTTTAGAAAGTAGGAAAGGCCAATATTAATTAGAAAATGACATCAAAATATCAATATATAATGATCAATAAAATGAATATTAAAAAAAAAAAATAGAAATTACAAAATAGATATTGTTTAACTCTTATATACAAGTATAATAAATATATAATAACATTATTTATCATATATAAATAAATAGAAGCATAAGACATATGACCTAACTTCACAAATAATTATTCTATCTACCAATATAACAAACTAAAAAACAAAATGAAATGAAAATAAATATATAAACAAAGAAAAAACTTAAAAATTAAAATAATACGCATTGCGTAATAGCAATGTTCTAAAAATAATCAATAGTCAAAGAAGAGGGCAAAGTTGAGATTAAGACAGAAAGTTGCCCAATGAAAGCATCAAGATAGTCAATTGTTTTGAACGCCATTTTACTTGACTTCTCCTTCTAACCGTTCTCTTTTCCCTGCAAGTTTCTGCTCGATATAACCTTAAAACAGATGTAAATACTGATTCAAGTGATAACCACAACACAGTAACTTATAATCTGTTTCAAGTTTTTGACATCTTACGATCTTGTAAGGATTGCGGAGGACATATAACAGATCCAAAGTGTTGCAAATAATAAAATTGTGCTGCATATATATGGGAGCCCACATTCCAAACGATGTGCAGGGAGTCCAATGACCCAATTCATATGCAAAATCTTTTGCAAGCGTATTCTTACCATCCTCTCTTGAGTTTCGCTAAGAACATTGTTCTTTCGACCTATTATTACCAAAAAAAATAAAAATTTCTTAACAAACATTTTTTTTTTTTTTTTTTTTAATGCGTTCAAGTGTATCTAAAGTCAAGTGATTGAAAATGTTGATTTCAAAAAAAAAATGATGATCTTCTATATTTTCCTTAAATAAACTTTCTTTAATAAAACAACGTTCCTCGTGCTTTTAAAATATTGATCCTTAAGCATTAGGTACGACTACATAAACTTCCATTATTTATTTCTCAATCTTTCATTCATTGATAAAAAATATATTAAAAAAATTATAAAACTTTTCTTGATAATAGCTAGTTTTTAAATAGGAGTTAAAATAGCAAATTTTATTTCAATAATCAATTGTCTCATAGTTCTTTTTAATACAATATCAATTTCATTTCTATATAATGTGAAAAGAAAATATCCATATTTATATAAATACATTACGACACGTAGAATAGAGTTATTTTTTTCTTATAAAGAATAAACATGGTACAACATTTTAAAAAAAAGAAAATTTATTTATTTTCGACTAATCAATTTGATGCTTGAAAGTTATTTATTTTTTAAAAGTATTCAAATTAAATAAAAAATGAGCCAAAATTAGAGGTTTTAAAATCATTCATATTTTAAATGATATGTTGAAAAGGTTTGAACATTCTCTTCTTAACTCTTAAATATTTTAACCCAATTAACATTTGAGTGAAGGAAGTAAATATAATAGATTTAACAATATTCTTGTATAGTGTATTATATGAAAACTTAAATTTGAGCACACCTTCTGTGATAGGGGAAGGTCAAGAAAAGAACAAAGATAAATTAAGACTACATTTCATGTGTTTCATATGGTAGGATATGTATGCACCCAAAAATGGTCGCCTAGACTTTGGGCCCCATTTATTCAATTTATCAATCCTGAATCATTTTTATCAATAATCAATATTTTCAACAATATCAATTTCTTGATCAAATCTTAATTTCGATCATATATTGGATTTTTATCCTTGGGCTAACCATTTATCCTAAGTCTTTATTTGATTAAAAGGAATATTTCCTCCCCTTTTAATTAAATAAAAAGCCCCACTTTCCTCTTATCCTAAGTTGCACAAATAAAGCATTATTCCTATTTTATAAAAAAGGGAAAAAGCACTTTTTGTCTCATATGGATATAAAGTCAACTCTTATTTTCCTATTGGAGGATATATGTGCACATGGATTGCTCCTCTTTCAAGCTCCACCGCTCATTAAGACTTTTTGCCTCTTAATCTCAATGGTCCATTTCACCTCATTTCTTATAAAAGAAGAGCTCTCTCCTTCATATAGATAGATATCCATATTTTATGCTATTGTTATGCTGCAGGTTTTCTAGGTACATTTGGAGCTTTTGAAGACATTGAAGACTTGTTGCTTTCATCATTTTTAGTTGCATTTCATAATAGTTTTGCTTTCATAGTTACATTCATGGCATCATAGATTAGATTTCCTTTTATGCAATAGAATAAGCTCACATAGTTTAAATAGAAGGATTTGTAATCCATTGCTATTTCCTTTCATAGATTAGTTGCATTGTACTTTCCTTTCATAGCTTAGATTTGCATTCTCATATAGTTTGCATTGCATTGCATATTAGATTCTTGGAGATATTGGCACTCTTGCCCTTGTCTTCACTTGAATCTCTCATTGTATGGTTGACTAGCAAGGTCACCTTCTTGTAGCTCTAGCTGAGAGCAAAACTCATAGTCCCTTGCAACTCCATGCATAGAGAGCTATGAGCCGCTTTGTGAGGCCTCACTCTTGAGTAACCTTGCATGTAATGGTTCATAGAAGTGCATATTTTAGTGTGTACATTTCTGGCGCCCACCGTGGGGCAGAGTAGATATCTTTGTCCTTTCATTTGATCCATTTTTCGTCATTTTCGGATTAATTTTCAAAAAAATCTGCGTCTCTGGTTTTTTGTCTCAGATTATCGCGCGACACTTCTCAGAAATATCGCGCGATATACTTCCTGTCTTGGCGTGATACTTCGCTCGGAAAAAGTATCGCACGAATATATCGAAGTCTATCGCCTGGCATAGGGCGAAGTATCGCCTGGCATCGTGCGAAGTATCGCTCGACTGGGGAAGTATCGCCCGACTATAGGAAACTGTATCGCGCGATACTGTTGGAGACTGAGAAACATCGCCTGGTCTGGCAGAGACTTGCGCTTTCAATTTTTTTGTCCGAATTCGACTATTTTAGCTTGCTGTTTTGTTTTACTTTGTTTAAATAGGTCTAACCTGCATTTTTTAGCTTGAATCCATTAGATTATTACACATTTACATTTGGATTTTGATTTTGCTAACATTGTGGGCCTAGCAAGTTGTGTTTGTAGGTGCTCTCCTTTGCTTAAAAATTGTTAAAAACGCATGTCAAAAAGGGCTACTAATGGTTTTTGTAGGGCTGCCCAAGCATAAAAACAAAAAAAATTCTTGCTTGTTTATTTGCTTTCCTTTCAAGTGTGGCATTCACTAATTGTATTAGGAATCTTAATACCTTGTGAAAGGGATCTTGAGGTGGTAGGAGAAGTATGCTCTTCACCTTTAGGTGAATCAGAAAATCTTGACCCATCTTAAGGTTTTGGAAGCAAGGGGGTAATTGATCTCTTTGCTTGGTGTGTTTGGGAGAGATTCTTGAGATAGGGGAGTATGCTCTTCACCCTTGTGGTGAATCAAAAACCTTGAACCTCAAGATTTGATCTATTTTTGTTTAGTTTAGGAATCCTTTAGCGGGCCTGCTCTTGAGCAATCAAGAGGAACGACTCAAGTGGGGACAACCTTGTCATCATTTTCCTTGGTGGCAAGTGATTCCAACTCACTATAATCTCAAGGCTATCAAGGACACCAAAAACCTTGATAGACATAACACTTGTCTTTGTTTGATGTGAGTAGCTCATGGGATTGCGACCCTGGGGAAAACATTGAACAAGAATGCTTAAGGTACTCTTGAGGCCGCGAGGTCCTAGTCCTTTATGAGGAGCAAGAGGGGTGTTGTGAACGGAAATCCTTATTAAGAACCATTAGATAGAAGCCACCTTCTTTTAGCCGCTTATCTTCTTAGTGCAAGGATTGATCCAAGTGGTTTACCCGGATCACCTTAAGATACTCACCATATGTGTCCCTTTGGTTGTGTTGTTTGACACTTCCATGACAAAGCCAATATCTCTTGTGGGCAACCACTTGGTGTGAGGCAAGGGGGCATCAAGTTGTGGGCTAAGTTGATGAGTAATGAGCCTTGTCTTGTAGGTAGATATTGCTTGAAGTGTCTTCGATTGTGTGATACCAGTGTAAATGTTCTTGACATACAAACAATCGGTAGCATTCATAGGGTGCTTTTTCAATTTTGATATCACAAGTGCTTGTCTTGGCAAGGTTGCTTTTGCCCTTGTTTCAAGTTTTTGGAGACATGTTTGATCCCCTACTGTTTGCAAACCTATCCAAATGCTGTTGAATTTGTGATTGAAATCAGACATTTTCACCCTCACATTCAGAAACTTGAAATTAGACCTTAAAAACTCAAAATTTTGCACAAATTGGTCAAGATCAACATCAGCATCACATTAGCCAAAGAGAAATATCGCATTAGAAGGTTGTTCTTGGTGAGAAAGTTTATCTCTAGAATTGTGAGCTACATTCTTGGGAAATTCTCGTACTCTTATTGTCCAAATAATTTTCATTTAATCTCAATTTCAATTATATTTTGGCCTAGCCCAACCTCCTGGTTCAAAAGTGCAAGAGTAGTCACCCTTTGATTTGAAGCACCTCTTTGACAGTGTTGGTAAAGCCCCTGCTTCTATCTTTTCATTTCTCTTTGGACAATAGAGAACTTTGATTATCCTAGTTTGGTGTTGACATTTTGTGAGGTCATCCTATTATCAAGGGTCTTCTATTTTCAGTCTTCCTTGGTCAATCCAGATCTTAGATCCTAGGTGTTGTCATGTTGCTCAACATCTCAATGAACGTTATGGTATCAATTGCACAAGATGGCTCTTAGTCTTCTTCTTTCTTCTCCATTTCCCATGTTCTTCTAAAGTCTTCTATTCCCATGGGAAATTCTTATTCTTCTTCTTCTTCTTGATTCTTTTCCTCTTACTATCTAGTCTACTTTCTTCTATTCATCTATTCATTTCTTCCATGCTTGATTCCTCCTCTTCTATAACCATGAATCTTGAATATCTTGTTAAGGAACCTCTCTTAAGAATAGATGATCTTGAGCTCATTGACATATTCGAAAAGTGTTGTTCTTCCAAAATTTTCATGAGTGATGAATTTATAGCAAAAATAAAAGACAAGATGATTAAATCAGATGCCTTTGCTAGAATCATAAACATGATCATATCACGATCTTCTTCTTCCAAACATTCTTCATCATCTAAACCTTCTCATTCTTCTTCACCTTCCAAGTCTTATCATGACTCTTCCAGACATCATTCTCATTCTTCATCTTCTAAGTCTTATCATGATTCTTCTAAACACTATTCACATTCTTCATCTTCTAAGTCTTATCATGATTCTTCTAAACACTATTCACATTCTTCATCTTCCAAATCTTATCACGACTCTTCTAAACATCATTCAAATTCCTCATTATCCAAGTATTCTTCTTCCACTAGGTCTTCACCTTCCCCTTCTTCACGATCTCATTCTTCTTCTACTTCTCCTAAGAGTCTTACTTCTCTTCAGAAGACATACCATAAAGAGCAACATGATAGTCCTTGTGATGTCTCTTCCACAAAGAGTGACACACCCACCTTTGATGACTATGATGACTATGATGACTATGATGATGGACAATTTAGCCATACCTATGATGCTTCTATTCCTAAGAGTCCTCCTCGTCGTGTGCTTAGGCTTACTAAAGGGTCATCTTATTGGGTAGATTGTGATGGGGATCCATATGATTCTGATTTTGAGAGGAATTATGATATTTGTTGTGAACAATATGATACATCTACTTCTATTGAGGAAGAGAAAGCCTTTCGTGCTGATTACAAACGTAGATACTATGAGCATCTCTCCTCTAAAAACTCTCATGCTAAAAATAAAGATCTCACTCTCAAGCAAAATCATATTAATGTTGAACCTTTGTCTTGTGATGGTCCCCTTCCATCCACCACTTCCTCCAATACCCACACACTTCCTAAAGCTTCTGAGTCATCCAAATCTTTCACAAATCCTTCATCCAACAAAGATCCTAAGGCTTTCCATGCAGTTCCCTATAGTTATCCTCAAGGGCTACCTCTTAAAGAAACTCAAGCTAACCTTCACTTGGCTAAAAATACTTTCAATAATGCTAAACCTAAAGAGCCTAAGCCTTCATCCGCTATAATGCCTATTTCAGCTAGTCCTTCACCATCTCTTCCAAAGTCTTCTATACAATCCCAACCTGCTTCCTTGTCCTTAGAAGTGGCTCCATGTCAAGAGGACTCTAAAAATGATAAAGAAGAGAATATAAAGAAAGATCAAGATCAAGAACCCTCCATGTCATCCAATTCTTTTCATAATATCTCTCATTCGTTGCATGGTTCTTTTGATCCTCTATGCTCTTTCGCATTCATTCCACCATCTCCTAAGCAAGATGAAGCTACTACTTACACAGTTGATCTTATTGATAATCAAAATAACCTTACTACACTTGCACTTTCGAAAGATGATACTTCCATTAAGGTTATTAAAAATGGTGTCATTACTTATGATGTTAAGCCTATTGAAAATCAAAAGAAAGTTGATACGCTTACGCTATCCAAAGATCCTTGTCAAGATCAAAGTCTTCCATCTTCTTGTTCTACCACTCCATGTTCACTTCCGCTTTCTACTCTTCCTAAGTCTTCGCAAGCTTTGAACGATTCTATCAAAGAAGTTGCTCCTATTCAAGATGTTCATGATCCTATTACAAACTCTAATGCTCACTCTAAAGATGCTGATGACCTTGGCTGTCATATAGATGCTGATGAACTTAATGATTACCTTTTGCATCTTCCACGTCCATCCTTGGACCCCCTCCATCAATGCTAAGGGCTTCACGTCTTCCTTCCATCTTGGGCCCTTATGTCCCTTCACTTTCCCCTCCTAATTCTTCTAATTCGTCATCCATTTTGGGTCCTTACGTCCCTCCATCTCCTATCTTTCCTCAAGATCAACATAGATACATACCCTTGAATCCTTTTCATCCACCCACCCATCTAAACCAGTCATATCGTCCTTCTTCTTCAACAAGTCCCAAGTCTTTTGGAAGTAACTTGAATGTTCAATACAAGAAAAAGAAGCAATACAAGAATCCATCAAAAAAAGAAGATCACCATGTCCCCTCTAATCGACATGGATATATAAAGTCAAAAGAGATATCTAAGAAGAAAACTACAAGACAAGTATGGGTTCCAAAACCCATCATTGAAGATATTCTCTCTAAATTATCAAAAGGAAATGAAAAGCCTAAGGCTATATGGATTCCAAAATCTCTCTTGAAAGAGTCTCATGTTGAACAAAAAGTGAAATTGACATTCAAGCTTCCAAAGACTTCCACTTCATCTTCTTCCAAAAACATTCTTCCATTCCATGCGCCTAAACCGCAACCTCTGCTAACCATTTGCCATATTCCTTCTCGTATTCCTCCATTCACATTTGGGAATTATAACAAGTACACCAATCCACTCTTTGAGGAGTCAAATAGCAATAATGAACCAGAATATGGTTCGCACTTGGACTAGAATATGGTTTATGTTTCCTCCATCCTCTCACCACCCTTCAAAGTGTGTGTTGATGTTGATCTTGCCTTCCTTTCCATCTACCCTTTTTCACATTCCTTCCATTCATTATCCTTCTACCTTCTCTCATTTTTCCTCATTTGCCTATTCCTTCTACGTCTTCCTTTCCCCTTCAGCATCTTTGAGCATATCATTTTGAATCATTGACATATCATGGTTTATCCTTTCAAGGAGCATTATCCTAAAAGCTTGCTTTCTTCCAAAAAATTATAAAATTCAAAAAAATAGAAAAAATATTCAAAAAATAGCAAAAAATTAAAAAAAAAATAAAAAAATTGAAAATGTGCCATGGTGAAAACCTGGAAACAGGCACCTTGGTAGCAAAAGTAAAGAGAAATAAATTCATCCTATGGTGAAAGGGTAAAAGCACAATCAGGTGTCACCTTTTTGGCTAACTTATCAACACAGCTGAATTTTAGTATTTCTAACTAAAAATTAATTTTGGTCAAACATATGGTCTAGCTAGATTCATTATATCTAAGTTAGATAAGTTCTTTAACTTTTCCAATTGGAAATATCTATTAAATGCATGTTTTATACCACTTTGGGTCCAATTAACAAAAAAATAAAATTATTTTAGAAAAGTGGCATTTCAATAACTCCTAATATTTATAATGACATTTTTTTAAAAATTAAAAAATACCCTTTTGTAGAGATAAGAGTCAAGAATATCCTCATATAGATTTTATAGTGTTTTAATTAGACATAATTTATTGTAATTACAAAATATTACAAGTAGGTATTTTAATAGTCAAGGAGATGTTGATTCAGAGAAAGAAAAAAATAGTAAATCATATTAAATAAATTTGAAAAACACATGGTGCACTAGAGGAGAGAGTCCTCTTCAAGAATATGTATTTCTTTTTTTTATTGGGATAGATTTGCTATGTAAAATATGTTGCGAGATGAAAATTGTCGATTTCAATGACTTGGAATTTAAATTATTATAAAAGAGAAAATATAGGTCACAAACCAATTTTTATTTCTTTATGCACTAGATATATATGTCATCTATGACATATTTTGAAATTAGGACAAAATATGTTTATTTACATATAATTTTTTGGTGGGAACTAGACCCCTAATTTTCATCATTTTTCAGCAGCTGAAAAATCATCTTTAAAAATTAAAAAAAAATATCAATTCTTATTAAAAAAAAATATTAAAAATATTAAACATAAACCTCATCCATTTTATCACATTTAATTAGTTTACATCATCTTCAAATTCCAAACCTAAATGTCATTTTTATACTATTGAAGTTGATCAACTTTGATTTTGTTAGCCTCTTCCTTTGTAAAAGGGTGACAACTTATTGTGCTTTTACCCGAAAACCACTCCCTTGTGGCACCTTGGATAAGTACCATGATGAAAACCTGACAATCAGGCATCATGCGTAGTTCTTCTACATATTTCATCAATTTCATCTTCTCTCTTTGATCTTGACAATGTTGATCTATACATGAACATTTGGCTATTTTGTGAGCTATCTTATGATGATCTTTCTTTCATTCCATTCATGTCTAACTTTCATCTTCATTTTCCTCCATTCATTCTAGCCTTTCGCTATCCTTTTCCCCTTTCATCTTGATCTAAACAAAAAAGTAAAATGTGATGCTATGAAGCCTCTTGACATGTCTACTCCTTTGGACTGCATCCTTTCCTTCTTTTGCATTACGCTTTTGAGGCTTATCCTATGCTGGCTTTCCTTGCTTGTCCAAATGTGCTTTACATGACAATTTTTTTTCCCTAGCTTGGGTATTCTTGAAGAGTTTGACCTTGAGGATTTCTTCCCTCCGTTCGCTTTCATTCTCCTTGTCTCCACCAGCTTGCTCATCCATCTTGTCCCTCACATTGCTAGATATTGGGACTGCATGATGTGATTTTGCTCATGAGTTTAATGCCCATTTCTGTCTGGGGGCATCCTTTGTATATATTTTATTGATCCTGAAAAAATACCAAAAAAATTCATATATGGTCCTGAAAAACATTCCAAAAAAAATGATATATTGTCAAAAATTCTATAAATCATAAAATGTCCTGAAAAAAAAAGAGCATCCTAGTGAAATCTTAGCAATAGACGCTTTGATGTTTCACCAAAAAAATTATATATTAAAAAATACTAAAAATTATAAAAGTCCCAAAAAAATTTCAAATAGTGTTTCTCAACACTACCCTTGCGTCGAGTGTTTCTTAACACTTATCAGATGTCTTACCCAATAGTCTAAGTATGATGTAATACTGCTCATGTGCAGATGCGATACTCAGAGTCTGACTCTATGACCAACACACACACACTTAAACAATCAACTCGCTGATGATATGATGACTTTATTTTTCTTTGTGTGCTGTCTATGAGAATTTCTTTGATGAGTGGTCTCTCCCTGAGAAGTTTTCGATGATGCATAGCTAGAAGACTGAGGGAATGAGAACATGTTTTCTTTCTTTATCTGCTTGTGGGTATATTTTGTCGATCCTAACTGTCATGAGCATTTATGCTGGTCTTACTTGACCCTATGGATTGACGAGGTATTATCCTTGACTGTTATGCGAGTGCATGCTTCTAGTTATCCTGACTTTCATGTGTCTTGATACAAGCATAATCTCGCCATATCAAACTTAGGTGATCTCACTACATTAGTCATCTGGACCTATATGTCTTTGATGCCTAGGTGAGATTCCCACATCTCTATCTGATAAAGATCATATTCATATCCACATAGTTATGCTAGTGTGCATTGTATGATCTTATGACGCTACCAATAACGCTCAATGATGATAATTAGATGTCTATAAGCCTTGTGACCTTGCAAGTCAACCACTTTCATAGTAGTTTGCATTTTTAGGTTCATGTTAGTCTAGTGTTGCATTTTGCATACGGAGAGAGCACTCCTTTTCATCATTTACGGACTAGTCAGTCAACTGTGCTTATTTTCTGATTCTTCTTGATCATATCTTTCATTTCTAGTCTTTCATATCACATCATTTTCTATCCATTTTCGGACTCGAAATCGAAATCCGAGTCGCATTTCAAAATTTTTTTCCTTCTTCTGAGCAGTTGACTGACCTTTTGAGGCATAATTTGATTTTCGGTGGAATTTCTTCCTTTTCATGTCTCTCAATTTTCTAGTCTTTCATTCGCCCTATCTCTTTTCTTCTAGCTCATCACTGGGGCATGTTTCATTGCCTAATGGTTAACCTATTGACCCTTACCTTCGATTGTGATTTCATTCTGATTTGATCAAATCCTTATCGATTCCCTGTCTCTCCTCTACTTGATTTCGATTTCAATTCCGAGGGGGCAGTATTTATGGGATTCTCATCCCTAATTTCCTTGATTCTCTTGATTCAGACATCTTTTGTGAGCTTTTGCTCAAAATTTGAGATTCTTATCTCCCATTTTTAGACATTGATTATTGCCTAGCAGCGACGGTGATAGTTTTGTCTAAAGCTTGATTTGCACCTAGCAGCGACGGTGTTGGTCTAAGCTTTTGTTTATATTTGTCCGGATATGATCCCGAATCGACCTCATATCTGAGTTGTTTTGTGATCCCAGATCGATCTCACATTTCAACTTCATTCTTTGACTACATGTGTTCCCAAATCGATCACACATTAGTCAAAGAGGGGCAAATGTATGCACCCAAAAATGGTCGCCTAGACTTTGGGCCCCATTTATTCAATTTATCAATCCCGAATCATTTTTATCAATAATCAATATTTTCAACAATATCAATTTCTTGATCAAATCTTAATTTCGATCATATATTGGATTTTTATCCTTGGGCTAACCATTTATCCTAAGTCTTTATTTGATTAAAAAGAATATTTCCTCCCCTTTTAATTAAATAAAAAGCCCCACTTTCCTCTTATCCTAAGTTGCACAAATAAAGCATTATTCCTATTTTATAAAAAAGGGAAAAAGCACTTTTTGTCTCATATGGATATAAAGTCAACTCTTATTTTCCTATTGGAGGATATATGTGCACATGGATTGCTCCTCTTTCAAGCTCCACCGCTGATTAAGACTTTTTGCCTCTTAATCTCAATGGTCCATTTCACCTCATTTCTTATAAAAGAAGAGCTCTCTCCTTCATATAGATAGATATCCATATTTTATGCTATTGTTATGCTGCAGGTTTTCTAGGTACATTTGGAGCTTTTGAAGACATTGAAGACTTGTTGCTTTCATCATTTTTAGTTGCATTTCATAATAGTTTTGCTTTCATAGTTACATTCATGGCATCATAGATTAGATTTCCTTTTATGCAATAGAATAAGCTCACATAGTTTAAATAGAAGGATTTGTAATCCATTGCTATTTCCTTTCATAGATTAGTTGCATTGTACTTTCCTTTCATAGCTTAGATTTGCATTCTCATATAGTTTGCATTGCATTGCATATTAGATTCTTGGAGATATTGGCACTCTTGCCCTTGTCTTCACTTGAATCTCTCATTGTATGGTTGACTAGCAAGGTCACCTTCTTGTAGCTCTAGCTGAGAGCAAAACTCATAGTCCCTTGCAACTCCATGCATAGAGAGCTATGAGCCGCTTTGTGAGGCCTCACTCTTGAGTAACCTTGCATGTAATGGTTCATAGAAGTGCATATTTTAGTGTGTACAGGATATAATCATTAGTATACTTTGTATAAAGGATTAATGATTATGTAAGGTGAGAATCTAATTATATGTAATTACGAATGTGAAAATTTAAAGGTAAAACTTTCTAAAAAGAGTTAGAATTGACACAGAAAAATTCAATAAAAAAGTTAGGGCTATTCAAAATTTGATAAGGAACATTTTAATTTAACATTGAGTTAATAGTTATACTAAAGAGGCAAAATTTGAGATAAAAGTTGCATCACTTATTGATTATCATGATGATAAGAGTATTAGTTTATTTGATGATAATGAAATGTTGACTCTAGCTTAGCAATGCTGGCTAAGAAAATAAAGTGTGCATGTATCCGAATAGATGAATATAGGGGATTTTATTGTATGAAATAATTTTTAAAAAAATCTTATTTCTTTGTGGGTTCTTTTCATTTCTTAAAAATGTTCCTATTATTTGAAAAGTTGAAGTTGTGTAGTGGGTGTGATGTGCATTAAAATTTAACAAAAAAGCCAAACATTCATAAATGAAACACACATTATATGATTGAACCATCTTCAATAATCCATTCCATTAAAAAAAATAATGATATACATTAAAGATAAGTGAATTAAAAAATATTTGCAATATTTTATTTCATAAACTGATCTCTAATATAATTAAATTATAAAATGTAACCCAAGAAACTATATAGTCTTGAAACAATCATGTAAAGTGCCTAAGTTAAGGTGGAGACATGTAACCTTCAACATCTCCTTGACCAACAATTCTATCTTAGAACAATCTCTTAGAAAAAATTAAAAATAGCTTATAAAAATAATTAACTTAATTAATAACCTTAACTACATTAAAAGGGAATATACATAGAGACACTACTTATCCTAGAAGTTACAATACCATGACACATGTAGTAGTGATAAAGATTGGCAATATAAATAAGCTATATATTTTAATAAAAATAATTTAATTATATTTGATCCATATTAAATAAGATAATTCGCTTGGTATTTCCATCTATAAGAAAAGAAAATCTATATTGATATATTCAATCGTCCATAATACACCTTTACATTATAATATTTATTCAATATAATAATGATACTTATATTAAATTAAAGTCTAATGATATTTTGGTGAATTTACCGAATTTACCGATATACTACTATTATCACACACTAACATAATCCTATCCTTTCTCTATCAAAATAAACAATAAACAAGTGCCATGTAGTGGCCAAGTACTTGCCTAATTTAGTAATTAATTGTAATTCTAATATGAAATATAATTTTGATTTTAATTTTAATAAAATTACTCTATCTTATTCATATAATTCTATTTAAAATATTATGATAGTATTACATCAGCAATCTTATTTTGAAATGAGTAGTTGTTAATGTAGAGTTAGTGTTGTTAGAATCATTGTTTAATAGAGTCTCATTTAAAAAAAAATTTACATATAGTAAAAAATTATTTGATAAACTTAGATAATAACCTATTTTCATTATTTGTATTACCTTAATTTATATATAATTATATTTGTCATTATTTTCCAAATTTTTTATATTTAAATAAATTTCTAAAATTTTAATCATTTCTTACATTTTTCTTTCAATCCAATAAATTTAATATTTTATAATTGTAATTTATGGTTTTACTATTAATAAACTAAAAAGAGATTTGAAATGTAGATATTTATCTATTCTTTAAAAAAGAAAGTATAAAAATAGATTCAAGTTCTCAACAAAATAATAATTTATTTTCATCTTATTTTATTTATTAAAAAATTACAAATTTCACAAATAAAAAATCAAATGACTTATACATTTTATAAATGCCAAATTTAAAATTTATGTAATAAAATTTAAAGCTGTGTGAAATTAAACTGTTTTTAAAAATTCTAGATTTTTAATAGGTATCTATAAAGTTGTAAACCATAAACTAAATAAAATCAAATGATATATAAATTAGATTGTATTATTTGAATGCACAATTTTCATTATAAAATCAAATGATATATAAATTAGATTGTATTTTTGAATGTACGATTTTCATTATATTGAATATAAAGTGTACAATAAATAACAAACGTGGTACATTTTAATTGGTTCACTCGTGTAATAAGACTTCAAATTATTTAACCAATCAAATTATCAATAAATAATTTTTACAAATTATAAACTTTAAAAATTAACATTTAGACTATAGAATATGTGTTATTTTTAACAAAATAAGAAAATAGTAAATTATAATTGGTGCAAAGAGTTGGTTGTAATCACTAATTAATGGAAGAAATCCAAAAAGTGATGCAATAGTACTTGCTAGCCTATCGGCAAGTACTAATAAGATGTAACAACAAATAATATTATGGTAAAGCAAGAACATTTCATATTACAATTTATTTCTGATACATTTATTTCTGATATGGTAAAGCCAAAACATTTCATATTACACTATATTTTACATTATAATAATAAAATAATAAAATAAACTGTAATATTATTTTTTTCGATAAATATTTCAAAAATCATTCTCGATATCATTGGTTACAGTCTCTACCGATCAAATAGAGAAGGTGATGAGGCTGCCCAACGAAAGCAGAAAAAGCGTCAATGCAACATCTATGATCAAATAATAAAGTGCAGATATTATGTTTCCACAACCGTTTGCGGGTGGATAATATTTGGTTTAATATTCAACTATTCACACCCGTTGAACAATGACAAACACGGTTTTGAAGGGACAATTTTACATTTGATTTAGTAAAAAAGATTTGGAATTGTTCAGGGTCTCACATGTGACTGAAATCTTGAATGGCTCTTCTTTGAATTTACAATATTCAACTATTCTGATCGTCTATGTGTATCATCTCTATAAATATGAGCAGCTTTATACTTGTTATATTTAACCGTCTCTCTCGTACAATTCAACCAAAATCATCTTTTGTTTCTACCAAAGATTTTACATTTGTTACAAATAAATTTTCTGACTTATTCAAGGTCTTGCCAGCGAGTGCATGGCTTACAATATTCAAACCATTTCGACCATTTATGCTTACCCTCTCTATAAATATGGCCTGCATTTTATCAGTTATACACAATCTTCATCTCTTCTCTCCCAAAATATATTATATTTCGCTACTTTTAATCAACTGGTCTTCTGCTTCTGGTGAGTTATTCATTTGTAATGTCAATATATTCATTTGTGAGAGAAAGCTCTCTAGTAGTGAAAATGGTGGGAACAACGCTTATGAAAATGATTATAGTTCTTTTTTTAATCGTTCTGTCTGCCCTGCAAGCTTCTTCTCGATATAACTTTAAGACAGATGTAAATACTAATGCAAATAATAACCACAACACAGAAAGTTATAATCAGTATCAAGTTGTGGACATCTTACGATCTTGTAAGGATTGTGGTGTTGGGATTGGATGGCCAACAGATATTTGTCTGTTGTGCCTTGTCTTTTTCAGCTGCTCAGATTGATCTTATAAATAAGACTCTTTGTGATCATTTGTAAACATTCTAATTTGTGGTTAATATAATTCTTTTTCTCTCAGTGTGGATGTAGCCACTATTGTGGTGAATCACGATAAACAGCGTGTTCATTATTTGTTTGCAATCTGCTCTTTTATTCTGTAATTTTTGGTTTAGATTCGAATTCTTAAATCTACAATTGGTATCAGAGTGAGGTTAATCGCTGGTTGAGTTTTTCAATTTCAGAATTATGGAAGAAGTAAGAGTACAATTTTTTTTTGGGAAGAATTATGGAATATGGAAGATTCAGATGAAGTCTCTATTAGTGAACAAAGAGCTTTCATTGGCATTTGAAGGAAAAGCAAAGAAACCCACAGCCATGTCGAATGAAGATTGGGGAAAGCTTGATGAGAAAGCCATGGCGACAATCTTTCTTGCATTAGGCAATAATGTGTTGTATGATGTTTCAATCAAAACTACAGCCAAAGACATATGGGATAAATTGGCTTCAACATATGCACAAACATCCGCTGTGAACAAAGTCTTCATCATGAAGAAGTTGTATAAACTTAAGATGAGGGAAGGTGAAGCCATGACAAATCACCTCAACGAATTTAACACCTTGATCAGCCAAGCAAATTCAGTTGGCATGACACAAGATGATGAGAATAAGGTTGTTCTATTGCTATGTTCTCTTCCTAATAGCTGGGATGGACTTGTGATACCCATAAGCACTTCAGCATCAACTACCAAGAAGCTAGTTTTTGATGAAGTTTCAGCCACCCTGCTCTCTGAAGATTTAAGGAGAAAGAATGATGAGACATCTTCTGGTAATGCTCTCACAATGGTGAGCACTGAAAATAGAGGAAGAAGCCAATATAGAGGCATATTTAACAACAATCGGAGGTCCCAATCTGCAAGAAGATCGCAGTCAAGAGGGAGACAAAACAGTTGTTGGTTTTGTGGGAAGGATGGGCATGTTAAAAAAGATTGCATAAAATATAAGAAGGCACAAGAACAAGTATTGGACAGCCAAGCAAACACAGTTTGTGAAAAGGATCTGGGCATCCTAATTTTGTCAAAAACTGATACAAAAGCTTATTCATGGGTAATTGATTCAGGAGCCTCCTTTCATGCTTCCTCTCTCATGGATGCATTTACAAATTATCAAGATGGTGAATGCGGAGAGGTAGTTTTGGGTGATAACAAAGTATGTAAAATTGTTGGTAAAGGAGATGTTGTCTTGCATCTTGAAGGAGGAGCAAAATTACTTCTCAAAGATGTTAGACATGTTCCTCAATTAAAGAGGAATCTAATTTCTATCATTCAATTATACATCCAAGGATTCAAAATTGAACTTATAGATACATGGAAAATAGTCAAAGGTTCATTGGCTATTGCTAAAGGAGACAAAATCGATAGTCTCTACATTTTGAAACCCATTGATAAGGTGGGAACTGCTTTAACACTTGTGGACAGTGATGTTGCACTTTGGCATCAAAGGCTAGGCCATATGAGGAAGAAAGGCCAGGAGGTAATGCTAAATCATGATCAACTACTGGGTCTCAAATCTGTAAATTTAGAATTTTGTGGGCATTGTCTTCATGGGAAACAAAAGCGGGTCAGTTTCTTGAAGGATGGACATGATAAAAGGACTACACCTTTGGAGTTAGTGCATTCAGATGTCTTCAAACCTGCAGAGGTAACCTCTTATGGAGGCGCACAATATTTTGTCACCTTTCTTGATGATAGCACTCAAAAGGTATGGGTTTATATGCTTTCTAGAAAATTAGAAGTATTCTCTAAATTCAAAAATTTTAAAGCTCTTGTGGAAAATCAGAGTGGTCATAAAATTAAATGTTTAAAATTGGATAATGGAGGTGAATTCTATTCGTTGGAGTTTGATAAATTTTGTGCAGATTATGGTATAAGATGAATTAAGGTTGTTCCTTATTTGCCTCAAGAAAATGGGGTAGCAAAATGGTTAAATAGAACCATTCTTGAGAAAGCATGGTGTATGCTTTCCAATGCCAATTTGGGCAAAGAATTTTGGGTGAAAGCCTATAATACATCAATTTATTTAATCAATAGGACTCCTTCATCTCATCTAGAGTTTGGCATTCCGGAAGAGGAATGGCTGGGAAAGAGGATTTCGTATTCACACATTAAAGTTTTTGGTTGTGAAGCTCATGTTCATGTCCCAAAAGAAAAGAGGACAAAGCTAGATTTCAAATCACAAAAGGGCATTTTTGTTGGCTATGGCGAAGATCAGTTTGGTTACAGAGTTTGGGATCTGGTTGAAGAGTGAATCATTCATAGTCATGATGTCATTTTTAATGAGCATAAATTTGTAGCTCTTACAAACATTGATAAGTCTGAAAAGGATTACATTTCCTTCAGAATACCTTCAAGTGGTATTGATTCTACTCAATAGGGAAGAAGTTCCCTTCAGGCGACTCCAACCTCTATTCTAAATCCTCCTTTTCAATCCTCATCAAGTGAGGATGATTACTCACATAATATATTCAATGAAGAACAAAGAAATTTGATTGATGATAGTCAAAGTTCCTTTGAAAATAGGGGAGAGGCTATGCTCTTCCCTTCCCCTCTCCACGATAGTTATGAAGAAAATTTACACAACAATCTGCAGTCACCATAGGGAGATAATCTATAGGCAACTCATAACAACTATGGAGTCAGTCATGGCAGAGAGCAAGCTCCATACAATTTTGCTTCTACCAATAGAGAAGATAGTTACAGCAGGTCTAGACTCTGTACGGTTGAATCAACTAAATTTGGTGAATTTACTATCCGCCCCAGCTCTCATGACACTCTTGATAGAGGAATAGTCACCAATATTAACAAAAAATCATGTTGCCCACACCCTTCTCTTACTCGGTGTCACATTAATGAGGTGGACACTTTTACAAAACCTCACCCACAAAATGCTTCTCTTCAGCCACTTAATACGAAAGGGAGGTCAGTGCAGGGAATAAATAGGGGCCAAACAAGGAACAAACACCTCATGGCAGCACACAAACAAGTCATGACAGGTATATTGCATCTCATGGCAGGCTTGCAAATCATGGAAAGTTTGGAACACCTCCTGATAGTCAACATCCTCTACACAGCTTTGCAGATCCACACCCTCTATCTGCTCCTCTCCGTATGCTTGCAGCTCCTCACTCCCAAACTATGCATACACATGACAGTGTAGACCAGTGCAAGCACATGGAATGGTTCACTTTTAGTGACCAGCATGGACATTCCACAGAGGACATAATAACCAAGTCTCTTGACAGGGATTAGCATGAATATGACAGGGATGATAGAGCTAAAGTAGCTCATGATAATTTGCAGTCACGAGACTAGACTCAATTTGATAGTCATGATATGAGGGAAAGTAGTCACGGTAGGAGAGAAGACACCCACGACAGTCTCCAGCATTCTCTTGACAGGGATAATACTCAGAACATGGGAGTCTTAGCATGTCGTAATAATTCAGGTATACAGAGGACATGTTCCTTTCCCATTTCCAAGGGCAGTTCTCATGAATTACTTACCGAATCAAATACCAAAAAAGATCCTTCACCTAGAGAAAATGATGATAATCAGTTAAAGAGATTTCATTCTCGTGAACCAGATCATCCTGAATTGAGAAGATCCTTAAGACAAAGGAAAGTTCCTTCAAAATTCTCTCATTATCAACTATTATTTGTTGAAGAGGTAGAGCCAGAGCTATGAATTTTTGAGCAAGTTGAACTTGCAAATTTTAAAGAAGCATGTCTAAGCAATGATAAAATTAATTGGTTTGTTGCTATGACAAATGAAATGAGTTCACTTGAAGCAAACGACACCTGGGATTTGGTTGCTCTCCCACCAAATTGAAAACCAGTCAAGAACAAGTGGGTCTATATATTAAAAGATGAAGGAGGAAGTCACAAACGGTTCAAAGCTTGGTTGGTAGTCAAAGGATATGCTCAAAAATAGGGAATTGATTTCACTGAAATATTCTCTCCAGTTGTGAAGATGACATCCATCCGAACAGTATTGGGATTAGCAGCCATTTGGGATCTTGAATTGGAATAGTTAGATGTTAAGACAATGTTTTTACATGGAGACATTAATGAGGAGTTGTATATGCATTAGCCTGAAGGTTTTGTGAAAAAGGGGCAGGAACATCTCTATTGCCAGCTGAAGCGTAGTTTGTATGGGCTCAAGCAAGCCCCGAGATAGTGGTATGTCAAGTTTGACTCCTTCATGCTTGAACATAATTTTATCAGATGTGAATTTGATCCATGTATTTACTACAAGACACTCCCAAATGGTGAATTTGTTATTCTTCTTCTCTATGTTGATGACATGTTAGTAGCGGGAACAAGCTCTAAAATTGTTAATGAGATGAAAACTAAATTGGGAAGCACATTTTCCATGAAGAATTTAGGGGCAGCCAAGAAGATTCTTGGTATGACCATCACCCAGGATAGGAAGAAGAAAGTGATCATATTGTCACAAAAAGAATACATTGACAAAGTAATTCAGAGATTTGGTATGGCTAATGCGCATAGTGTTTCTACTCCACTTGGTTCACATTTTTAGTTATCAGTTAATTCATGTCCACAAACACAAGAGGACAAGGAATATATGGTGAACATTCCTTACAAATCTGCAATTGGTAGCATTATGTATGCTATGGTTTCGACATGTCTCGACATTGCTCATGCGGTGGGAGTTGTAAGTAGATTCATGAGAAATCCCAAGAAGTCTCATTGTGAGGCTGTCAAATGGATATTAAGATATCTTAAAGGCACTTCAGATTTGGTATTATATTTTGGTAGCAACAATGAATAGTTACGGGGATTTAGGGATTCAGATCTTGCCAAAGATTTGGATAAGTGTAGATCTACTACCAGTTACACATTCATGTTTTATGGAGCTGCTATCAGTTGGGCCTCAAGGCTGCAACATTCTATTGCTCTTTCTTTCACTGAAGCTGAGTATTTGGCACTTTTCGAAGGTGCTCAGGAAATGATCTGGTTGTAGAGATTACTTGGTGAAATGAAGTATCAGCAAAATGATTATGTTCTTTCCAGTGACAGTCGTAGCGCCATATTTATGGCTCACAATCATACTTCTCAGTGACGTTCAAAACACATTGACATCCATGCTCACTTTGTTCAGCACATGGTTGAAGAGGGCAGGTTGAAGGTTGAAAAGATTGATACTAAAATCAATCCGACAAATATATTCACTAAAGTTGTAACCAAAGAGAAGTTTGAATGTGCAAGAACTTCTCTTGGACTTGTTAAGCTGAAGTAGATCAGCATGTAGAGCAGGGGAATGCCTGATTAGCTAGATTATCCATTGACTTCCGGTGGGAGTTTGTTTGGATTGGAAGGCCAACAAATATTTGTCTATTGTGCCTTGTCTTTTCAGCTGCTCAGATTGAGCTTATAAATAAGACTCTTTGTGGTCATTTGTAAACATTTTGATTTTTGGTTAATATAATTCTTCTGCTCTCAGTGTGGACATAGCCACTATTGTGGTGAACCATGATAAACAATGTGTTCATTGTTTGGTTGCAATCTGCTCTTTTATTCTGTAATTTTTGGTTTAGATTCAAATTCTTAAATCTACATGTAGAGGCCATATAAAAGATCCAAAGTGTTGTAAATACTAAAATTGTGCTGGATATATATGGGGGTCTACAATTGAGCATCATGTGTAGGGAGTCCAATGATGTAATTCATATGCAAAATATTTTCCAAATGTATTCTTACTATCCCCTTCTGAATATCATTGAGAAAATAGGGCCTTTAACCTATTCTTTACATAGAAATTTCGTTGATTTTGAGAATGTTGATTTAAAAAATAAACTGATAATAAAATAAACAAAAATGATTGAAAATGTTGATTTCAAAATATGAAATCATGATCTAATATGTTTTCCTTAAATGAATTTATCTCTTTTATTAAACATCATTCTCGTGCTTGTAAAAATTCCCTTGTTAAATAAGTTGTAATTACTTATTAGACCGTTTGGTAAATATATTTATATTTGCCTCATTTGATAAATGTATTTAAATTATTTATCATCGTATCTATTTTAATAACTATTAATATAAGCAATTATACTAATAAAAATTATGAAACTTTTGTTATGGTAGCTACCATTTAAAGTTGTCCTGAAGCTATCAATATTCATAATAACAGTCATTTGTTTCATAGTTTTCTTTAATATAATGTCCATTTCATTTCACATATAGTGTAGGACAATAACAAAGTTGCTTTTTCTTAAAAGCGGGCAGCCTACAACATTTCAAATAATAGTAGAAATGTCATTTTTTTTAGCGAATGTTTCAAAGATAGTTTTATTTTAAATCATATTTTAATTTTTAATTTATATTTATATGAATGAGTTGACTAAAAGATTTAACATCATTCATACTTTAAAGTAATATGTTGAATAGATCTGAACCTTCTCTTCTTAACTTTTTAATAATTTAATCTAAATTAAATTCAAGAAAATCAAGAAAACATAACATAAATGTATTATATGTAAACCTACATTTGAGGATGCCTTTTATGATACTAGAAGGTCAAAAGATGAATAAAAATAAATTAAGAATAATTTCCATCTATGTCTCAACTAGTGAGATATAACCAATTGATGTATTCTTAGGTTACTCCATTTTTGTGTAAATGGTAAATGATTATGTAGGGTCAGAATTTAATTATACAATTAATAATGTGGATTTTGAAATAGAAGAGTTTCCAAGAAATTGGTTAGAATTGACAATTATCATTAATTTTTTAAATTGAAAATCTAGCTCCAATTAAATTTTAAGAAGGAACATTTCAACATAACATTGATTCAATAATGTGCTAAAGAAGAAAAATATTAGATAAAAATTGTATAACTTATTGATGATCAAGATGATTATCTACAATGTAGGAGAGAAGAGTGGAATCCTAGTTTCAAGAGAGGAACAAGGATAAATGAAGTCTAATTTCATGTTTTCCTCAATTCATATAATATAATCACTTTGAGCTCTTTGGGATTTCTTTGTTTATGTGTAAAGGACAAATGATTATGTAACGTGAGAATCTATGAAGTAATTTAAAGTATTAAAATCTTAAGATACGAGTTTCTAAGATAGTCATCACAAAAAAATTCAATGGAAGAGTTAGGGCTATTTAATTTTGGACAAGGAATATTTTAATTTAGCATTGAGTTAACAGTTATACTAAAGAGGTGAAAGTTGAGATAAATGTTGTATCGCTTATTGATGATCAAGATGATTATCCAAAATAGTAGTGAGAAGTCTCAAACCATAGCATCAAGAAAATGTCAACTAGTGTGAAGTATCTAGAACCCTTAATTACAAATCATAATTTATAGATCAAACAACATCAAGAAAATGTCAACTATTTTGAATGAACTAGATCTTAATTAAAAAATCACAACTTAAAGATAAAGTAACAACAAGTGGTAACCCCCATGAAATATTGGCTTTACTAGACAAAAAAAGTCAACCCTAGAGATCAATTAAAAAGAAAATAAAATTCTTCATAATTAAACCTTCAAAAACTATACACAATTTCAAAATAAACCTCAATTGATTAGATCACAAAGTTAATACTATAGTTTTTGAAAATATTAGATGATACCACGATTAAGTAGATCAAGAAACATTCACATACACTCAAATTTTTTCAATACATTTACTTCCCCTTTGAAAAGCCTCCTTAACCCTCCACGCATGTACAAGATAATTGTTCAATTACTTAGAGAAATGTCAATCTCATTAGAAAATAGAGTAAAAATTTATAAATTCAAGAGATTCATTGTTATGAATTTGATGCACGAGCATCTTTGACAGGCTCATAAGGAGACAAGTGTTAAATTTTTTGAACAATAGTTTAAAGTTGAAAAGACACGCTTGACAAAAATCCATTTAGAACAATATATGCATATACCAAAACTTTTCTTTTAGTTTTAAAAAAGTGCACAATGAACACAGGAAGAAGCATCACCAAAGATTAAATTAAATACATAGGAGGAGAGGAAAGGAAAACTCTACCAAAATAAAGATAAAGAGGAAAATTATGCTGAAAGGGACATGAGATAATAAAGGCAATGAATATTTTTTAATATATTTTCAAATTTAAGAGTTTTAATTCATTTGGTGTTAGTTAAATATTGATTCTAGTTTAGTGGCATTATAGGAAAATTATAATGAGTATGAATTCTAATAGATGAATATGGGATCTTTTATTGTATGAAAGAAAAAATATTTATTTGTAGGTTCTTTTTATTTCGTAAAAGTGTTCCTCTTATTTTAAAAGTTGGAGTTGTGTAGTGGTTGCAATTCGCATTAGAATTTAATGAAAAAACTTTCTCCAGCAGTGAAAATTGCAGGATCAAAGCTTATGAGAATCATGATACTGCTTCTCGTTCTAACCGTTCTCTTTGCCCTGCAAGTTTCTGTTTGATATAACCTTAAGACAGTTGTAAATACTGATGCAGATGATAATGACAAGACAGCAAGTTATAATGTGTTTCAAGTTGTGGCCCTCTTATGATCTTGTAAGGATTGTGGAGGACATATTACAGATCCAAAGTGTTGCAAATAATAAAATTGTGCTGCATATATATGGGAGCCCACAAACCAGATGATGTGCAGGGAGTTCAATGACCGAATCCATATGCAAAATCTTTTACAAGTGTATTCTTACCATCCTCTCTTGAGTTTCGCTGAGAACATTGTTCTTTCAACCTATTATTACAAAAAAAATTCTTTCTTTAACAATAATTCTTTCTTTTTTTTCAAATGTGTTCAGGTGTATCTCAAGTCAAGTGATTGAAAATGTTGATTTCAAAAAAATATTAATAAAATAAGTTAATAAAAAAATATTTGCAATGCTTTATATTTTATTTCATAAATTGATCTTTAATATAATCAAATTATAAAATGTAACCCATGAAATTATATGGACTTGAAACAATCATGTAAAGTGCCTAAGTTAAGGTGGAGACATGCAACCTTCAACATCTCCCTGAGTAACATTTCTATATTAAAATAATCTCCTAGATCAATCTTAAAATATCTTATTAAAATAATTAACCGAATTAATAACTTTAACTACATTAAAAGAGAATATAAATAAAGACACTATTTATCCTATAAGTCACAATAGCATGACACATGTAGTAGTGATAAGCATTGACAATATAGATAAGCTATATATTTTAATAAAAAATAATTTAATTATATTTGATCATATTAAATAAGATAATTCTCTTGTTATTTTCATCAATAAGAAAATAAAATCTTTATTCACCCATAATACACCTTTACATTATCATATTTATTCAATAAATAATAATACTTATGTTAAATCAAAGTCTAATGATACTTTAAAGTGCCTAAGTTGATGAATTTATAGATATACTATTATTATCACACACTAATGTAATCCTATCCTTTCTCTATAAAAAAACCACTACATAAGATGTAACAACAAATAATTTTTCCACATATAATTGCATAACATCAACAATAAAATTGTTCATAACATCAAAACCCCATGTTGGTCCTATGAATACCTCTATCATGGACCGAGCGAAAGAGTCAACGGTGAGTACCCAAAAGGCATCCTCCTCCACTGACGCCCCTCCATCCCCCCCAAAATCTAGCTAGAAAGGGGCCCTTGTTGGTGAAGTCCAACAATCTGTGCAGGCTCTCTTGGTGGACTTCATTTAGATCGAGGAAGGTGCTGAAATTTCACTCCCGGATTCTATGGTGAACAGAACGATGGCAGATTTCCAGTTGGCTTTGCTAGGTCATTTCTTCAACTTTAGACCTACCATCAAATTGGTTAGAAAATGGTTGTCTATCTAGTGGAAGATTAAGGTATCTGTCCTTATTTCTTCTATGCCGAGTGGGCTTTTCCTGTTCATGTTCACCACTCTAGAGGACCTGGCGTTTGTTCCGTTGGGGTTGTGGGTCTATGGGAAGCACTTCCTAGCTCTAGCAAAATGGAAACCTGGGTTTAACCTAGTGAGTGAACTAACCAAAATGGCCCTGGTTTGGGTTCGGCTCCCTAGTCTCCCATTAGAATATTGGGATGAGCAGGTGTTTCATTAGATAGGGAACTCCTTCGGCATGTTTAGCACCACTAACGGGGTAACCCGCGCTAAATCCAAGTTGGTGTTCGCTAGGTTCTATGTGAATGTCACCCTGAACAAAACCCTACACAACTTTGTCATTTTGAAATCAAAGCTGGGTAGATGGACCCAAGTGCTACTTTATGAAAATGCCACTCTCTTCTACCATAAGTGTGATAGTAGAGGTCATTCCAGTGATACTTACAAGGCCTCCTAGCCAGGAACCAACAAAGGGAATAAGGATAAAGGAACCACTAAGGTTCCACCCTTGAAGGAAGGAGAGGGAAAGGAGAAGACCTCCCCATCCCTAGTGGCTGAAGCGATGGAAAACCTAGAGGGAAAAAACTAGGTGTTATAAGAAGGCGAGATAGCTTCCCACTTAGAGAAAAAAGTGGTTCACCCTAAACTTGGTTCTCTGAAACCTCTGCCAACTGAGGATCCAAAACCCCTACCAATGGATTCATTGGACATCCCCCCGATGGCCTCCCCAGAGATGAGCGAGATTAGCTAGATTGTGTTACAATAGCTATTCATTGTGTTTGCTCTTGAGCTAAAATCCCCCAAATTGGATTCAAAACCTCCCCCATAGCTAGAGAAAAAGAACTTCCCTTCCTCTTCCATCTCTCTGGATGTAGACTACTGTGTGGAGGAAGAGGATGGGGAATGGAAAATGCAAAGAAAGAAAACCAAGCCCAAGAAAGTTGATGTGGGGATGGAGACACCCAAAGGAAGGCCATCAAACCATGCTAGGAGATTGAGAGGGACTACACAGGATGTTGCAGAAGGTAGGCAACAAACCCTGGAAACAAGCTTTAAAAGTAAGAAATGATTTATCTTTCTTGGAACGTTATGGTGTTAAACAACTCCCTTAAGCAAAGTGTTGTTAAACATTACATTTTTTTATCAAAAGTTGGATATGCTACTCATCCAAGAAGTTAAGATGACTGCCAGTAATTTTTCCACCTTGGATTCCAATCTCTAACCGGGAGCTACTTTCCTTTATTCTGAAGCCTCTGGGGCTTTTGGGGGTATTGCTACAGTCTACAACCCCGATACTATCATGGGCCATCAGCTCATCTCCTCTCTAAATTTCCTTGTGGTTACTTTTAGGTTGAATGGGCTTGAGTGGCATCTATTCAATATTTATGCCCCTAATACTCGGTCTGGCAGGGCTTCCCTTTGGTTTGACCTGTCTTGTTGGATAGACCAGGATGCCTCTGCTAATTAATTATTGGCCGGTGACTTCAACACCCCTCTCTACCCCTTGGAAAAATGTGGTGGATTAATGGATTACTCTGATAGTATGGGGGACCTAGCGGATTTTATATCCTTCATCGACCTTCTGGACATTGCTCTGAAAGGAAACCCCTTCACGTGGACCAACAATAGGAAAGGATCCCACCTCATCTAGTCGTAGCTTGACCTCTTCCTAGCCACCTCTTCATGGGACCTCTCCTTGACCTCCACCTTGTCCTCCATCCTAAAAAATACCTCTGACCATAACCCCATCCTTCTTTGTTGGAATGACTCCACTAGATTTGGCTCGGCCCCCTTCAGATTTTAAATTATGCGGTGCTCTCACCCCTCCTTCAGAGATCAAGTGAAATTTTGGTGGGCCACTAACATCAAAGGCACCACCATATTCAGGGTTGCCCAAAAACTAGAAATCATCAGAAGAGAGGTCAAGGGCTGAAGTAAACATAACTTTGGTGATTTCCATAAAGAGAAAAAGGAGCTGACTGAAACCTTAGAGTCCCTTCAGGCCTAGTTGGCTACAGGAAGCCCCCCACCCCAAATATAGGTGGAAGAGGAATCGACTCGACACAAATGGCAGGAAACTCTAAAAAAGAGGAAATCTATTGGAAGCAACGATCCAAAATACAACAGTTTGATGAAGGGGACAAAAACATAGCCTTCTTCCATAGGTCTACCAGCAATCACAAAATAAGAAACACTATCAATTCTATTAAGGATGAGGGAGGGAATGAAGTTATAGAGAAGGACAAAATCAATCAAGTTGCGCAAACTATTTCATGGGATTGTATTCAAATGTGGGACAAATGTGCCCGGTCAACACCCAAAATCAACTCCTGGACAACATCCAAAGTGCCATCAATAGGTGTCCGAGGAGGAGGTCAAGACTGCGGTCTTTGCTACATGGTTGCCTACAAAGCCCCGGGACATGACGGATTCCCCTTGGCCTTCTTTCAGGAGTACTAAGATATTGTGGGACTTGATGTTACCCATGCTACCAGATATTTTTTCAAAATGGGGCATTGTTAGTCCATTTTTCAGTCATAGAAAAATCTTACAGAAATGGCCTATTTTCTTGCAAATTTTCTTGAACTTCCCTTAGCCCTGTATTCTCCAATGTTTCACCCTACTCCAGTCCAATTTGCATGTGCTGAATTGCAAAATCTTGAAAGATATTAAAGTTTTAAGGTTGGTTGGAAAACAATTTCAAAATCTGCCTCGGTGTCAAAAAACCACAGTGTTTCTGTAAATCCATGTTGTTTTTAGCCTATGTGTTGTTTTTGACCTTTTGCTTCCTACTTTTGTGCGCTTATCCTTTGGTGTTGAAAACTCTATGTGTTTTCGGTCATCCTCTGTGTCGAATACTCTGTGCATTTTCAACTTTGGTCTTAACTGCGCAGGTGCGATGGATGGTGGGGCCCAGTCTTGGCTTGGTTTCTTGTTGCTGATTCTCTAGATCTCCTAGCGGTTACATCTCTTATTCAGTGACCTAGCAACTGTGTTGTCATGCATTCTCTTGTTTCTGGCAGTTAGGCACCTAACATTCAGCGACCTGGCAGGCGGTCTATTTCTCTTCAGTCACGTAATCTCTGAGTGTTTGGCGATTAGCGGCAAGCATCTCACGACTTGGTGAACGGTTTTCTGCATGGTCGCTGAATGCTTGGAAGTTTTTTGGTGGGCCCGGTACTTCTCAAAGTGGAGTAACAATGCAGATGAGATCTACGGTTGCCACATGATTGTGAGGAATATTCCTCCCCTTTGCGATCATGCAACCACTTTCCGATCTTCCCAAAGGTAAGGCTTTTCTCGGTGGTGGGTCTCATGTCTGATGGCTCGACGGTTTCAGTGAATAGCATGATGACATGTGGCATCTAGTGGGCCCTGGTGGGGTCAGAGGTTTGGCAGAATGGATAAGGATTTGGCGGTGCCGACAAATTTCAATGTCTTCACACATCCACGCAATAAAAAGGTGATTCGCTAGTTCATTTGGCGATTCAGTGAACCATGGTCGCGTGGTCGCTAAGTCTTTTGGTGATGGTGTAAAGTATTTCATGAACTGGCAAAATTTCTTCAATCACCAGTTCACCAAATAAGGTGGGGCCAGTGTTTGCGGTGACAAGGTGGCAATCTCATGGCTTGTCACGTGATCGCATAGCCTAGTTTTTGGCTATGCGATCATGCGACAACTATTATATCATCGTGGTTGTAGAGTTGTGTGGGTCCATGGTGCCATGTTACTGACGTGCTCATTTTTCATTCACCGAGGGATTTATGAGGTGGCCGAAGACTTTTCTGATGGTTTGTGATGGCATTGCGCAGTTAAGGAGACCGCAGTCGCATGATCGCAAAGGTTAGTTTGGTGCCTTGCAATCATGCGACCAAGCATAATTTGAAGTGCGGATTCCTGTGGTAGTTAAGTTGGTGACCGTGTGATTGCATGACTAGGGGCATACAGTTGAGGAACATAAAGCCCGTGAAGTGCAAAGTAGCCGTTTGAGTTCAAATTTGAATTTTCTGAGGGTTTTTGGTGATAGAAAGGACTGAATTTCAATGCAGAGGTGATTGGAACTGGTAAGAAGTAATTTTTTTTCCATTGCAGTGTGGTCCAGGGTATGATGATCATTTACAGGGATCTGTACCATGTAAGGAATGATTACAATCTTGGCTCGAGAGGTGTTTACAGGTGGTTGATTAGACTAGTTTTTATGGCAATCTCCCGGTCTTATGGCCTGATCTTAATGTCGGTCTGAGATCTTTTCTCTTTGGGTTGCCTAACTTTCATGCCCCTGTAATAAATTTTTGACTGTTTTCAGTTGTTTTAGCTGTTGTAACCTATCCCTTAGCTATCTGTAGCTTGTTGCAACCTGTTATGGGTTTCCAAGGTAGCTGATGGTATAAGGAGTCAAATTTTTGACTCTATGGGGGTTCTAAATTTTGTCAGTTCTAGTGAGGGTCCTTTTCCTTTAGATTTTTCTCCTTCTCTTTGCATATAGAGTGTTCCTCTTGCTCTTACTGGTTCAGAGAATACAATACATATTGTAATAGATTTTCCTTATGTGTGTGGATTTAATATATTCTTACTGTTACCAAGCTATCTCCATTTGAATTCTAGATTCATTAATCATACATCAAGGGTGTTTGATTTTTCTATTTTCACTACCTATGTGCTTGCAAGTGGAGTTGTCTTCGCAGGGATAACTGGTTCAAAGTTAGTGTTTATGTATGTATGAGCTAAGGTGTCAAAGATATTTCATGCTTGTCTTCTAGTGGATGCTAGCTAATGTACTATCTGTTTATAGGTCTCTTCTAAGGGGAGGGTTAAAATCCTTTGAGTGGATAATAACATACTTAAATACACAGGTGGGTGCTAAGTTGAGGTTTGGTCATGGTGTGTGATTGATGTAAGGCATCAACATATTGGGTATATTTTTTCTTGTTTCATAGCTGTCCCTTGTAATATTGTATTTTGTAATATCTCTCCTATGCTGATACTTGGACTTTCTGATTTGGACATTCTATTGTGATGGTTAGGACTATACATTTACGTTTATGCTTTATGGATGATGTTATGTTTATCAGATGATTAATATGCTCATTTATGGTTATATCATTTATATGTTTATGAGATTTGCAAATCATCTATTTTTATATGTCTTATGGATCTAACCCAATGATTTAAATACTAACCATTATCATGATCTTCTATGTTGCATGGATATGTGACTGATGTGTTTTTATGACTCAGGACGAAGTCGTAGTTACTCACTCAGTTGAGGTCCACACGATGTATCGATCCTAGTCATCTACTTGCATATATTTGATTTGTATATCCATATGTATATGTATGTATCTCTTCTTGGTGATGCAGGATTGCAGGTACCGGGTATCGTCTCCACCTGGCTTCACAGGTCTGAGCGATCTCTCAAAATCCTCGATCGTTGTTGTTGTTACGGAGATATCACCAGGTTCCACAGGAAGAAACCTCACCTTTGATCCTTTTACCCTTAGGTGGGAGGTGTCGAGTTAGTCCCTTGTGTGGAGGCATTATGCGATCTTGTAGTTGGTTGATTTGTGGATCTAGTAGCTAGGTCTTGTCTTCATGGCATGTTCAAAGTTGTAAGTAGATTTTTGATAGGTATGACTTAGTAATTTATCATTATTAAAAGTTACGTACATGCATACTAGTGTGAACGAGTTGGTATGTGATTTAAATCGTGAGATTTAATATCATTAATAATAAATAATATATTTTATAATAATGTTATTTTAATATTTAATATTAATAATAATGTGTATGATTTATGGTATATGTACCATAAGCATATGGGTGCACACATATGCCTATGAATACATATATTAATATATATTATTATATAATAAATTAATTATTTGTGTGAAGGAAATTATTCTTATGTTATTCTTATTAGTGGTAAATAGGATTGGTAAATTCTATTACGCTGGCTAAGTAAGTTAGGAAATTAATATTTAAGAATATATTCTCTATTTTGTCATCCTTAAATTTAGGAGACAAAAATAAAATAAAATTAAAACCTTATTAAATAAAATATGATTACCCCTTACGGGAATGGTTTTACAAACCATATTATTAACCATATTATTAACTATATTATTAACGGGTGAGAGGTTGGGATGGTTGCACAATTGGTTTACCCGTGCAACCACCACCTCCATTTTATTTACCGGAAGATTTCTTGTGTAAGGGAGGGGAGGAAAATATATATATATATATATATATATATATATATATATATATATATATATATATATATATATATATATATATATATATATATATATATATATATATATATATATATATATATATATATATATACATATATATATATATATATACATATATATATATATATACATATATATATATATATACATATATATATATATATACATATATATACATATATATATACATATATATATATACATATATATATATATATATATATATATATATATATATATATATATATATATATATATATATATATATATATATATATATATATATATATATATTATGATGGCCAGAGAAAAATTTGGGGAGATTCAGAAAAGTTTGGCATTTGGATTTTGGAAAATAAAGGCTGGAGAGTTCATCCAGGAAGAGTTTGAGGCTTGCTGGAAAGAGACAGAGAGGAAGGATTCATCTTCATCAACCGGATTCAGGTTGGATTCCATCCTGAGAAATAGGTTTAATTTAATAGTATGAATGTGATTTTTAGATTGGTTGAAAGTTTCTGTATGTGTGTTATTATTGCAAAACATAGGTGTAATGTCGTATTATTATTGTATGGTGTAGGGTGAATATATTAATGTGTTCTATAATAGTATATTATTGCAGACGGTTGATAGATTAATGTATTCTGCAATAACGTATTATTACAGAATGTTGAAGTATTAAATGTATTATTATAATATGTGAAACATCATTGCATTATTGGTAATAGTGTGTGTAGTATGATATTATTTTGTCAATCGTCTGTACATTATACAAATGTTGTATAAGTGTAATACAAATGCTATATTATTATATTATTCCGTCATTTAATATTCTATCAATACAAACATTTTAACATTTTAATATGAATTCATTTGGTGACGTTTATACAATATAAATATTACTTTGGTTTCTGAAATATATATGTAAAAATAAAACAAATGCTATATTATTATATTATTCCAAACATTTTAACATTTTAATATGAATTCATTTGGTGACGTTTATACAATATAAATATTATTTTGGTTTCTGAAATATATATGTTTCAATAAAACATTTGAGTTATGTTTTATTTTTATTTTTAAAAAAATATAATAAAATAAAATGTCAATAACATTTAGTAAAATCATTTAAACTTTTAGTAAAATATAGGAGAAATTATAGGAGAATAATAAGGAGGAAATATAGGAAAAATTATAGGAAAATAATAAGGAGGAAATATAGGAGAAAAATAAGGAGAGATTGTAGGAGGAAAATAAAATAATGAAATACTAAATAGCCTATTTAAAAATGACTTTAAATCTATTTTGTTTTCTTTTATTAGTTTGTGGTAGTTTGTTTTTAGTGAATATTAAATTTGGAATATTGAAATTTCTATTAAATTTAGTTATTATTTAGTAGGAATTTCATAGTATAGTTTAGTTTATAAATTTGTGATTTTTAGATTTTAGATTTTCATAAAACCAGATTTAGCCAAATTTCAAGATTAGTCAAATGTCAGGCCTAGACTGAAATCTAAGAAGCGTTATTTTGGCGTGTGGAAATTTGTGAAAACCTTAAATGTGTTTGGCAGAGGTTATGTCCAGTGCATTTAGATGCCTTAATAGGGTTAGGATGTGTTTAGGAAGTAGTTTAGGGTTAGGGTTGTCTAAAGGATCAGGACATTCTAAATATCCTTAAACGTTCCTAATTTCCCTAAACGTTCATAAACTATCTTATTAGTTTCTACTCTTTGATGCAGTCTTACAAATGTGTTTATGATATGTTTTACTATGTTTGTGATGTGATTGTGACATGTGGGTTAAGGGTAGGAAACCTAAGAACCCCCAAGTGAGTGGCTCTTAGTACGGGGCCGGGGCCCTAAAGTGGCTAGACCAGGATAACCGACTGAAGAGTTATTTAACAAGTGAAAACTTAATTAAACTTATGGGAATGGGTTAAAACATTAAAAAGATTAAATGTGCCTCTCCCATGCCATTAGTGCTAGTAAAGGCTATGGATGGGAGTGGGAGAAGGTACCTATGCGTAGGTACGATCGAATGGCGCTTGTCTGTACGAAAGGCATTCGATTCCGCATGTGCCTACTTGGGGGCCGGGGCCCAGTGTGGCTAGTACCAGGACAACCCAAGGGGTGAGGGCTATGCGATGACACTCACTTAGGTTGTTGCTTAGGATTTTCTACCCAAACCTTAGAACCCTTGTGAAGTGAACCTCATTTGTGGAATTGTTATTCAACCCTTTGTAAAAACCTAGTAAGTTACTTCTTTGTGGGCTTGGTGTTTATCTCCTAGCACGGGGGAGTGGGCCTTTTAGGTATCCACATGGTTGGGTGGTAAATCTTTTATCGAGGTATCTTTTGGCGGATGTAGTGTTTGGAGATTCATGCTTGCTTATGTACCAGTTTTGAAGAATGAAGGCTTTGTAATTATATTTCATTTTGTAAAATTATTGTTACCTCCCATGAGGAGATGAATGTAATGTAATCATTGATGTGATTCAAAATGATGTATGGGTAGACTTAGGAAAAAGGGAAAAGGGAAATGTGAACTTTATGTTTAAGATGTATGTTGGAAAAGAAAAAGGATTTTGTAACATTCCAAGTTATGTAGTATATGTGCAATGTATTTAGATGAGTTTTATTTGATTTTAAAAAGTTATATTGTTCATAAAGGATACTTAGGAATATAGATGTTTAAATGGAAAGTTGAAATGAAAATATTTTGTATTTCTTAAAGATATGATGTAATTTGTTTTGAGAACTTTATCTTGTTCTTAGTTTACTTAATGGCCTTAAATGAATCATGCATTAAATAAAAGGGAACCTTGGAGGAAACTAAGTTTAGGTTTTGTTCATATTATTGTTTTGAAAATTTAAAAAAAATAAATAAATTTTTGCTTAGGTTTTCTTTACAAAGAGAATCTTTGTTCTCTTCCTGGTTCCCTTGCGGGGCATGACATCTTTGGTATCAGAGCCCTAAGTTGTTACACTGGGGCCTAAAGAATTGGGTCCATGTACCTTAAACTTGCACTACATCTTAGGAAAACTCAAAATGAAAAAAAAAACCCTAAAACTCATCATTCTTCTTAACTCATGGCAGGATGCCACCCGTAACCTGTGGTTGAAGAGGAGGTGCCCAAAATGCCCCTCCTAGATCTCAACATGAAAGTTCTCATGAAGAAGAACAATACGAGGAACAAGGGGAACAATCTAACAATCAATCAGGAGGTTTTTAGGGAGCCCAAGTAGCATAATTACTACAAAAAAATCCTTCAGAGGCTAGAGGCAGGGCAGGATAGAGGCCAGCATGGGGAGAGTAGCACTCACAATGAGGAAAGAGAAAGAATTCCTAGGAGGAGAGACCAGACATTAGAAGAGGATGCCCTACGGGCTTCTCATATGCGGGATCTCCTTAGAACCAAGACAAACCCATTTAAGGGAACACAAGGTGGAACTTCCGCACAAACTTGGTTGCTAGAATTAGAAAGGCTTTTCTCCATGCACCCATACCACAGTAATACCAAAGCCCAGTTTGCAGTTATTCATCTTAGAGACTTTGCATCCACATGGTGGGAAATAGAAAGAGAGAAACTTCACTTAGACATCACCACCCTCTCTTGGGAACTATTCCTAGAACTTTTTCGAGCTAAATTTCTATCTGACCATTGGAGGCGGGAAAGAGCCGAAGAATTTCATACTCTAAGACAGCTTAATATGTCAGTGGATGACTATGAGAGGAAGTTCTTGGAACTCAAGCCATATTCAGGGTTTAAGGGTGATGAACCTATGTTAACTCAACACTTTCTTAGAGGGCTCAACAGTCGCTTGGCCTGTAGTGTAAGAATGTTTGAACCTTAGACTATAAATGATGCAGTCATTAAGGCTCGTCTTGAAGAACAAAATATAGCCTTGGGGTTAGGAAGCCGAACCAGTGGCCAAGGTGGCAATACTTTCCAGGTTGGGCCAGGGAATCAATTTCAAGGCACACCTAAGAACTATCCACCTAAGGGAAATCAGAACCAACAGAAAAGGAAATTCGTCAGCAACAACAATAGCAACAATCAAAATGGAAACAAAAATAAAAGTGGGGGTTCTCAATTTAATAATCCTCACAACTGGCAATGTGCAAAACAATTCCCAAACCGTCAGCCAGCACAGAGTATGCCCCAGAACTCTAGTCGAGGTAGCTACCAGCAATCTAGTGCACCTTCTGTAGGAAGAAATTTTGTCAAAAACACTAGATGTTACTCTTGTGGACGGCATGGGCACATTGTAGTTAATTGCCCTCAGAAATCTTCTCCAGCAGTTAGTTTTAGACAGGCCACTTCTGAACCTATAGTAGGTAACTCAGGCAGATCTCATCAAGTGTTTTCTACTGTAAACCATGGGCAAGCCAATCGTCAGGGGACAGTCATTGAAACTCCAGGTTTGTTAAAGGGTATCTCTACCACCATTTTGTTTGATTCAGGAGCAACAGATTCTTTTATTTCATCCTTTTTAGTAGAGCAATGTGGGCTGAAGGTAGTAAGACAGGAAGATAGGTGGCAGGTTGAACTAGCCTTTGGGGCAAGAGTAGTCTCTGACTCTTGCGTTCAAAGTTGTAGTTTGGAACTTGGACCTTTCTCTACCTTAGTGGATCTTAGAATGATTCCTTTAGGATCATATGGAGTAGTGTTGGGCATGGATTGGTTGGATGCTCACAAAGCCACTTTAGATTGTCGAAACAAAAGTGTTCAATGCACTGATGACTCGGGGAAACCTAAGAAGATTATTGGGGTTCAATCATCCATCTCTCTCCGCATGATTTCTGCGATGCAGCTTAAGAGGTGCATGCGCAAAGGATGCCAACTTTTTGTAGTCACAATGGAGGATTTATATAAAGAAGAGAGTAGGGAGATATCATTAGATCACCCCCTTTTACAGGAATACTTGGATGTTTTTCCAAAAGAAATTCCAGGGATGCCACCTAAGAGAGACATAGATTTCTGAATTGATTTGGTGCCGAGAGCAGAACCCATTTCCAAAGCTCCATACCGTATGACCACACAAGAACTTGAGGAACTCAGGGTTTAGCTAGAAGAACTTTTAGAAAAAGGGTTTATAAGACCTAGTGTATCACCTTGGGGAGCGCCAGTGATATTTGTAAAGAAGAAAGATGGATCCCTCTGATTATGTATTGACTATCGTCAATTGAACAAGGTTACCATAAAAAATTAGTATCCCCTACCTCGCATTGATGACCTATTTGATCAGATGAAGGGGGCAAAAATATTCTCTAAAATAGATCTCAAGTCAGGCTATCATCAACTCAGGATTCAAGAAGCCGATATTCATCGAATAGCTTTTCGCACCAGGTATGGCCATTATGAGTTCACTATGGTACCTTTTGGGTTAACAAATGCTCCTTCTATATTCATGAGCCTGATGAATGGAGTGTTTAGAACCTACTTGGACAAATTTGTGATAGTATTCTTAGATGATATCTTGGTTTACTCCAAAACTCTTGAAGAACACGAGGTTCATCTTCGGCAAGTATTGCAGTGCCTTAGGGAGAACCAACTGTATGCTAATGCTGAAAAGTGTGAATTCTTTCAGACTGAGGTTAAGTATCTTGGGCATGTCATATCAAGAAATGGCATTGCTGTTGACCCAGATAAGATTCAAGCTATAGTGGAGTGGCCAACTCCAACTAATGTTCTTGAGGTTCACAGTTTTATGGGATTAGCCGGGTATTACAGAAGGTTTGTCAAAGATTTTTCTCGGGTTGCTCACCCCATTACTTCACTTCAAAGGAAGGGTAAGAAGTTTGTTTGGTCAGAAAAATGTGAGGCCGCTTTCCAAACCTTGAAAGATAGATTAACCAGTGCCCCAATCTTGGTAGTTCCTGAACCATCCAAAAATTTTGTAGTATGCACAGATGCTTCTCTAGAAGGGATCGGGGTAGTTCTTATGCAAGAAGGAAAAGTCATGGCTTATGAGACAAGGAAACTCAAGGATCATGAGCTCAACTACCCCACCCACGACCTCGAACTAGCAGTAGTCGTACATGCCTTGGTGAAATGGAGACACTTTCTGTTGGGTCACAAGTTTGAACTCCAAACAGATCATAGAAGTCTTCAGTACATCTTCTCCCAACCCAATCTCAATGCTAGGCAATGAAGGTGGATTGGAATGCATTACAAGTAGCAGACGGGCAGCTAGCTTTAGAGCTGGTACGCATTTTGGAGCAGCAGACACTGACCCTCAGGGGTCAAACCATAGAGCAGGCAAGGGTCCAATGGGACCCCAATGATGAGTCTTCCACCACATGGGAAGATGCTTCTAGGCTTAGAGATGCCTATCCATATTTTTTTGTAGGCTTCCAGGAGTAAGCCTAACTCTAGGGGGGGAGGATGTAATATCTCTCCTATGCTGATACTTGGACTTTCTGATTTGGACATTCTATTGTGATGGTTAGGACTATACATTTACGTTTATGCTTTATGGATGATGTTATGTTTATCAGATGATTAATATGCTCATTTATGGTTATATCATTTATATGTTTATGAGATTTGAAAATCATCTATTTTTATATGTCTTATGGATCTAACCCAATGATTTAAATACTAACCATTATCATGATCTTCTATGTTGCATGGATATGTGACTGATGTGTTTTTATGACTCAGGACGAAGTCGTAGTTACTCACTCAGTTGAGGTCCACACAATGTATCGATCCTAGTCATCTACTTGCATATATTTGATTTGTATATCCATATGTATATGTATGTATCTCTTCTTGGTGATGCAGGATTGCAGGTACCGGGTATCGTCTCCACCTGGCTTCACAGGTCTGAGCGATCTCTCAAAATCCTCGATCGTTGTTGTTGTTACGGAGATATCACCAGGTTCCACAGGAAGAAACCTCACCTTTGATCCTTTTACCCTTAGGTGGGAGGTGTCGAGTTAGTCCCTTGTGTGGAGGCATTATGCGATCTTGTAGTTGGTTGATTTGTGGATCTAGTAGCTAGGTCTTGTCTTCATGGCATGTTCAAAGTTGTAAGTAGATTTTTAATAGGTATGACTTAGTAATTTATCATTATTAAAAGTTACGTACATGCATACCAGTGTGAACGAGTTGGTATGTGATTTAAATCGTGAGATTTAATATCATTAATAATAAATAATATATTTTATAATAATGTTATTTTAATATTTAATATTAATAATAATGTGTATGATTTATGGTATATGTACCATAAGCATATGGGTGCACACATATGCCTATGAATACATATATTAATATATATTATTATATAATAAATTAATTATTTGTGTGAAGGAAATTATTCTTATGTTATTCTTATTAGTGGTAAATAGGATTGGTAAATTCTATTACCATGGCTAAGTAAGTTAGGAAATTAATATTTAAGAATATATTCTCTATTTTGTCATCCTTAAATTTAGGAGACAAAAATAAAATAAAATTAAAACCTTATTAAATAAAATATGATTACCCCTTACGGGAATGGTTTTACAAACCATATTATTAACCATATTATTAACTATATTATTAACGGGTGAGAGGTTGGGATGGTTGCACAATTGGTTTACCCGTGCAACCACCACCTCCATTTTATTTACCGGAAGATTTCTTGTGTAAGGGAGGGGAGGAAAATATATATATATATATATATATATAATGATGGCCAGAGAAAAATTTGGGGAGATTCAGAAAAGTTTGGCATTTGGATTTTGGAAAATAAAGGCTGGAGAGTTCATCCAGGAAGAGTTTGAGGCTTGCTGGAAAGAGACAGAGAGGAAGGATTCATCTTCATCAACTGGATTCAGGTTGGATTCCATCCTGAGAAATAGGTTTAATTTAATAGTATGAATGTGATTTTTAGATTGGTTGAAAGTTTCTGTATGTGTGTTATTATTGCAAAACATAGGTGTAATGTCGTATTATTATTGTATGGTGTAGGGTGAATATATTAATGTGTTCTATAATAGTATATTATTGCAGACGGTTGATAGATTAATGTATTCTGCAATAACGTATTATTACAGAATGTTGAAGTATTAAATGTATTATTATAATATGTGAAACATCATTGCATTATTGGTAATAGTGTGTGTAGTATGATATTATTTTGTCAATCATCTGTACATTATACAAATGTTGTATAAGTGTAATACAAATGCTATATTATTATATTATTCCGTCATTTAATATTCTATCAATACAAACATTTTAACATTTTAATATGAATTCATTTGGTGACGTTTATACAATATAAATATTACTTTGGTTTCTGAAATATATATGTAAAAATAAAACAAATGCTATATTATTATATTATTCCAAACATTTTAACATTTTAATATGAATTCATTTGGTGACGTTTATACAATATAAATATTATTTTGGTTTCTGAAATATATATGTTTCAATAAAACATTTGAGTTATGTTTTATTTTTATTTTTAAAAAAATATAATAAAATAAAATGTCAATAACATTTAGTAAAATCATTTAAACTTTTAGTAAAATATAGGAGAAATTATAGGAGAATAATAAGGAGGAAATATAGGAAAAATTATAGGAAAATAATAAGGAGGAAATATAGGAGAAAAATAAGGAGAGATTGTAGGAGGAAAATAAAATAATGAAATACTAAATAGCCTATTTAAAAATGACTTTAAATCTATTTTGTTTTCTTTTATTATTTTGTGGTAGTTTTTTTTTAGTGAATATTAAATTTGGAATATTGAAATTTCTATTAAATTTAGTTATTATTTAGTAGGAATTTCATAGTATAGTTTAGTTTATAAATTTGTGATTTTTAGATTTTAGATTTTCATAAAACCAGATTTAGCCAAATTTCAAGATTAGTCAAATGTCAGGCCTAGACTGAAATCTAAGAAGCGTTATTTTGGCGTGTGGAAATTTGTGAAAACCTTAAATGTGTTTGGCAGAGGTTATGTCCAGTGCATTTAGATGCCTTAATAGGGTTAGGATGTGTTTAGGAAGTAGTTTAGGGTTAGGGTTGTCTAAAGGATCAGGACATTCTAAATATCCTTAAACGTTCCTAATTTCCCTAAACGTTCATAAACTATCTTATTAGTTTCTACTCTTTGATGCAGTCTTACAAATGTGTTTATGATATGTTTTACTATGTTTGTGATGTGATTGTGACATGTGGGTTAAGGGTAGGAAACCTAAGAACCCCTAAGTGAGTGGCTCTCAGTGCGGGGCCAGGGCCCTAAAGTGGCTAGACCAGGATAACCGACTGAAGAGTTATTTAACAAGTGAAAACTTAATTAAACTTATGGGAATGGGTTAAAACATTAAAAAGATTAAATGTGCCTCGCCCATGCCATTAGTGCTAGTAAAGGCTATGGATGGGAGTGGGAGAAGGTACCTATGCGTAGGTACGATCGAATGGCGCTTGTCTGTACGAAAGGCATTCGATTCCGCATGTGCCTACTTGGGGGCCGGGGCCCAGTGTGGCTAGTACCAGGACAACCCAAGGGGTGAGGGCTATGCGATGACACTCACTTAGGTTGTTGCTTAGGATTTTCTACCCAAACCTTAGAACCCTTGTGAAGTGAACCTCATTTGTGGAATTGTTATTCAACCCTTTGTAAAAACCTAGTAAGTTACTTCTTTGTGGGCTTGGTGTTTATCTCCTAGCACGGGGGAGTGGGCCTTTTAGGTATCCACATGGTTGGGTGGTAAATCTTTTATCGAGGTATCTTTTGGCGGATGCAGTGTTTGGAGATTCATGCTTGCTTATGTACCAGTTTTGAAGAATGAAGGCTTTGTAATTATATTTCATTTTGTAAAATTATTGTTACCTCCCATGAGGAGATGAATGTAATGTAATCATTGATGTGATTCAAAATGATGTATGGGTAGACTTAGGAAAAAGGGAAAAGGGAAATGTGAACTTTATGTTTAAGATGTATGTTGGAAAAGAAAAAGGATTTTGTAACATTCCAAGTTATGTAGTATATGTGCAATGTATTTAGATGAGTTTTATTTGATTTTAAAAATTTATATTGTTCATAAAGGATACTTAGGAATATAGATGTTTAAATGGAAAGTTGAAATGAAAATATTTTGTATTTCTTAAAGATATGATGTAATTTGTTTTGAGAACTTTATCTTGTTCTTAGTTTACTTAATGGCCTTAAATGAATCATGCATTAAATAAAAGGGAACCTTGGAGGAAACTAAGTTTAGGTTTTGTTCATATTATTGTTTTGAAAATTTAAAAAAAATAAATAAATTTTTGCTTAGGTTTTCTTTACAAAGAGAATCTTTGTTCTCTTCCTGGTTCCCTTGCAGGGCATGACATCTTTGGTATCAGAGCCCTAAGTTGCTACACTGGGGCCTAAAGAATTGGGTCCATGTACCTTAAACTTGCAATACATCTTAGGAAAACTCAAAATGAAAATCAAAACCCTAAAACTCATCATTCTTCTTAACTCATGGCAGGATGCCACCCGTAACCTGTGGTTGAAGAGGAGGTGCCCAAAATGCCCCTCCTAGATCTCAACATGAAAGTTCTCATGAAGAAGAACAATACGAGGACTAAGGGGAACAATCTAACAATCAATCAGGAGGTTTTTAGGGAGCCCAAGTAGCATAATTACTACAAAAAAATCCTTCAGAGGCTAGAGGCAGGGCAGGATAGAGGCCAGCATGGGGAGAGTAGCACTCACAATGAGGAAAGAGAAAGAATTCCTAGGAGGAGAGACCAGACATTAGAAGAGGATGCCCTACGGGCTTCTCATATGCGGGATCTCCTTAGAACCAAGACAAACCCATTTAAGGGAACACAAGGTGGAACTTCCGCACAAACTTGGTTGCTAGAATTAGAAAGGCTTTTCTCCATGCACCCATACCACAGTAATACCAAAGCCCAGTTTGCAGTTATTCATCTTAGAGACTTTGCATCCACATGGTGGGAAATAGAAAGAGAGAAACTTCACTTAGACATCACCACCCTCTCTTGGGAACTATTCCTAGAACTTTTTCGAGCTAAATTTCTATCTGACCATTGGAGGCGGGAAAGAGCCGAAGAATTTCATACTCTAAGACAGCTTAATATGTCAGTGGATGACTATGAGAGGAAGTTCTTGGAACTCAAGCCATATTCAGGGTTTAAGGGTGATGAACCTATGTTAACTCAACACTTTCTTAGAGGGCTCAATAGTCGCTTGGCCTGTAGTGTAAGAATGTTTGAACCTTAGACTATAAATGATGCAGTCATTAAGGCTCGTCTTGAAGAACAAAATATAGCCTTGGGGTTAGGAAGCCGAACCAGTGGCCAAGGTGGCAATACTTTCCAGGTTGGGCCAGGGAATCAATTTCAAGGCACACCTAAGAACTATCCACCTAAGGGAAATCAGAACCAACAGAAAAGGAAATTCGTCAGCAACAACAATAGCAAAAATCAAAATGGAAACAAAAATAAAAGTGGGGGTTCTCAATTTAATAATCCTCACAACTGGCAATGTGCAAAACAATTCCCAAACCGTCAGCCAGCACAGAGTATGCCCCAGAACTCTAGTCGAGGTAGCTACCAGCAATCTAGTGCACCTTCTGTAGGAAGAAATTTTGTCAAAAACACTAGATGTTACTCTTGTGGACGGCATGGGCACATTGTAGTTAATTGCCCTCAGAAATCTTCTCCAGCAGTTAGTTTTAGACAGGCCACTTCTGAACCTACAGTAGGTAACTCAGGCAGATCTCATCAAGTGTTTTCTACTGTAAACCATGGGCAAGCCAATCGTCAGGGGACAGTCATTGAAACTCCAGGTTTGTTAAAGGGTATCTCTACCACCATTTTGTTTGATTCAGGAGCAACAGATTCTTTTATTTCATCCTTTTTAGTAGAGCAATGTGGGCTGAAGGTAGTAAGACAGGAAGATAGGTGGCAGGTTGAACTAGCCTTCGGGGCAAGAGTAGTCTCTGACTCTTGCGTTCAAAGTTGTAGTTTGGAACTTGGACCTTTCTCTACCTTAGTGGATCTTAGAATGATTCCTTTAGGATCATATGGAGTAGTGTTGGGCATGGATTGGTTGGATGCTCACAAAGCCACTTTAGATTGTCGAAACAAAAGTGTTCAATGCACTGATGACTCGGGGAAACCTAAGAAGATTATTGGGGTTCAATCATCCATCTCTCTCCGCATGATTTCTGCGATGCAGCTTAAGAGGTGCATGCGCAAAGGATGCCAACTTTTTGTAGTCACAATGGAGGATTTATATAAAGAAGAGAGTAGGGAGATATCATTAGATCACCCCCTTTTACAGGAATACTTGGATGTTTTTCCAAAAGAAATTCCAGGGATGCCACCTAAGAGAGACATAGATTTCTGAATTGATTTGGTGCCGAGAGCAGAACCCATTTCCAAAGCTCCATACCGTATGACCACACAAGAACTTGAGGAACTCAGGGTTCAGCTAGAAGAACTTTTAGAAAAAGGGTTTATAAGACCTAGTGTATCACCTTGGGGAGCGCCAGTGATATTTGTAAAGAAGAAAGATGGATCCCTCTGATTATGTATTGACTATCGTCAATTGAACAAGGTTACCATAAAAAATTAGTATCCCCTACCTCGCATTGATGACCTATTTGATCAGATGAAGGGGGCAAAAATATTCTCTAAAATAGATCTCAAGTCAGGCTATCATCAACTCAGGATTCAAGAAGCCGATATTCATCGAATAGCTTTTCGCACCAGGTATGGCCATTATGAGTTCACTATGGTACCTTTTGGGTTAACAAATGCTCCTTCTATATTCATGAGCCTGATGAATGGAGTGTTTAGAACCTACTTGGACAAATTTGTGATAGTATTCTTAGATGATATCTTGGTTTACTCCAAAACTCTTGAAGAACACAAGGTTCATCTTCGGCAAGTATTGCAGTGCCTTAGGGAGAACCAACTGTATGCTAATGCTGAAAAGTGTGAATTCTTTCAGACTGAGGTTAAGTATCTTGGGCATGTCATATCAAGAAATGGCATTGTTGTTGACCCAGATAAGATTCAAGCTATAGTGGAGTGGCCAACTCCAACTAATGTTCTCGAGGTTCACAGTTTTATGGGATTAGCCGGGTATTACAGAAGGTTTGTCAAAGATTTTTCTCGGGTTGCTCACCCCATTACTTCACTTCAAAGGAAGGGTAAGAAGTTTGTTTGGTCAGAAAAATGTGAGGCCGCTTTTCAAACCTTGAAAGATAGATTAACTAGTCCCCCAATCTTGGTAGTTCCTAAACCATCCAAAAATTTTGTAGTATGCACAGATGCTTCTCTAGAAGGGATCGGGGTAGTTCTTATGCAAGAAGGAAAAGTCATGGCTTATGAGACAAGGAAACTCAAGGATCATGAGCTCAACTACCCCACCCACGACCTCGAACTAGCAGTAGTCGTACATGCCTTGGTGAAATGGAGATACTTTCTGTTGGGTCACAAGTTTGAACTCCAAACAGATCATAGAAGTCTTCAGTACATCTTCTCCCAACCCAATCTCAATGCTAGGCAATGAAGGTGGATTGGAATGCATTACAAGTAGCAGACGGGCAGCTAGCTTTAGAGCTGGTACGCATTTTGGAGCAGCAGACACTGACCCTCAGGGGTCAAACCATAGAGCAGGCAAGGGTCCAATGGGACCCCAATGATGAGTCTTCCACCACATGGGAAGATGCTTCTAGGCTTAGAGATGCCTATCCATATTTATTTGTAGGCTTCCAGGAGTAAGCCTAACTCTAGGGGGGGAGGATGTAATATCTCTCCTATGCTGATACTTGGACTTTCTAATTTGGACATTCTATTGTGATGGTTAGGACTATACATTTACGTTTATGCTTTATGGATGATGTTATGTTTATCAGATGATTAATATGCTCATTTATGGTTATATCATTTATATGTTTATGAGATTTGAAAATCATCTATTTTTATATGTCTTATGGATCTAACCCAATGATTTAAATACTAACCATTATCATGATCTTCTATGTTGCATGGATATGTGACTGATGTGTTTTTATGACTCAGGACGAAGTCGTAGTTACTCACTTAGTTGAGGTCCACATGATGTATCGATCCTAGTCATCTACTTGCATATATTTGATTTGTATATCCATATGTATATGTATGTATCTCTTCTTGGTGATGCAGGATTGCAGGTACCGGGTATCGTCTCCACCTGGCTTCACAGGTCTGAGCGATCTCTCAAAATCCTCGATCATTGTTGTTGTTACGGAGATATCACCAGGTTCCACAGGAAGAAACCTCACCTTTGATCCTTTTACCCTTAGGTGGGAGGTGTCGAGTTAGTCCCTTGTGTGGAGGCATTATGCGATCTTGTAGTTGGTTGATTTGTGGATCTAGTAGCTAGGTCTTGTCTTCATGGCATGTTCAAAGTTGTAAGTAGATTTTTGATAGGTATGACTTAGTAATTTATCATTATTAAAAGTTACGTACATGCATACTAGTGTGAACGAGTTGGTATGTGATTTAAATCGTGAGATTTAATATCATTAATAATAAATAATATATTTTATAATAATGTTATTTTAATATTTAATATTAATAATAATGTGTATGATTTATGGTATATGTACCATAAGCATATGGGTGCACACATATGCCTATGAATACATATATTAATATATATTATTATATAATAAATTAATTATTTGTGTGAAGGAAATTATTCTTATGTTATTCTTATTAGTGGTAAATAGGATTGGTAAATTCTATTACCATGGCTAAGTAAGTTAGGAAGTTTATCTATTAGAATCTCTGGTTGCAGTCATATTGAAGTATTCAAAATCTTATTGACCAGATTGATTCACCCATCCGAGTCACCGACAAAATGGAGACTCCACTGGGGACCCATTGGAAAGAGTCAAATACAAACAAGCATTTTCTTATATCTTCTCACCTAGTTCTGAGTGGCGGCTCTGACTTTCTCTGTTTGATCAGTGTTCCTCTTGATAGACAGTGTGTAAATCCTGGTATAGTTTTGTGTTGGCTGGAAGAAGAAATAGTGAAAATACTTTCCTCTTCAAGGAGGTGGCGATTCTACACTAACAAAGAATCTGATGGAGCTTCAAGGTGAGCTCTAGATCTACCCTACTTCTAGCCAAAGGTTTCTGCTGCAAAACTTTTAGGTATTCTCTGATTGAAAATGTTTCCCTATCAAGTGTGTAGCACTGTTGTAAAGGGATGAGTGTTTGTGGGTAGTTTCTCATGGAGGAATATAGGCCCTTTTGTTTTGATGGCATCAAAGGTGCCCCTAATGAGTTCTCTACTAAGGATGGGAAGTGTTTGCTGAGATTCATGGCTGGTGGATTTGTTTCTACAAGCCAGCATGTTGATGTTGTCATGGGTGTTTTTGGAGATATGGATGTTGAACATGAAGATGTTTCCATGAGGCTATTTGTGCACACATTTTCTGATGGTGCAAGGAAGTGGTTCTTGCCCTTGCCTTCATGTTCAATCCCTTCTTGGGATGTGTTGAGAGCTAAGTTTGTTGAGTATTTTGATAAAGTTGCTGCTCTCAAGAAAGAATTAGCAAAGTTGAAAATGGTGAACTGGCAGTTAGCAGAAGACATAAGATTGCTAAGACTGGTGACTCCTGATGATGTTCATGAGGAGGCCAATGTTTTTGATGTTGATTCTCACTATGCAGAGAGTGTTGATTATGAAGCTGATTTTGAGATCAGTGCATATGAGGATGTTGTAGATGAATCTGAGGATGGCAATATTCCCTTTTTGTCTGCAAATTTTTCTTCTTGTCAACATGAGAGGGAAATCTTCTTGTCCTGGATTGATGATGGTTTGTGTGAAAGGGAAGATATTGAATATGATGCAGATGATGATTCCTGCATAGATTGTTTCACACAAGATGATCTAAGGGCATATGTCTCCATTCTTGTCTTGGATAAGAATGATGTTTGCAATGATAGGGATGTAGCTGATGAAGATGATATTGAGGCTCAAAGTCCACTAAGTAGTGAGGAGATTTCAGCACTCTTGGCTGAAGAATTTCAGAGGTATGCCCCTGCTTTGGATTTTGATTTGCAGCTCCCCTATGATATAATCTTTGACACTGATAATGAGGCTAGTGTTCAAAGTGACCATGAGGACCCATGCATATTAGATTTCCCCTCTGGTAGTGACTCTGCAGAAGAAGAGGTAGGACATGATAGTGTGTTTTCCTATCATCAAGATTGCAATGATGAACAAGTTCCTTGTTCATATCCTTTTCCTTCTTTTGCCAAGTATGATACAGAGTGTGACAGTATTGAGGACTTAGTCTTTAATAGTTGGGACAAATTTTATTTTGGGGAAAAAAATGGTGATGCAGTGCTCCCCTATCACCAAAATTTTGATATAAACCTTCACTTGGTTCATGATCTAGTTCATGAAGATGTCATTGATGAATTAGGTTGCTCAGTAGCTAAAGCAATATATGAAGGTAAATCAGAGGATTCAAGTCCTTTTCAGCCAGGTAATTCTGATATAATGCATGATGCTCAGTATGTTTTATTTTTTGATGCATTACTAGATCAAATTTTTGCTTCCAGTCAGCAGGATGAAGTAGATGATGCTCCCTACTTCTTGGAATATGAATGTGAGTATGATGGTTGTGATTGGAAGAGCATGGGTAGTGATCAGCATAGTTTCATTCTTCAGCCCATGAATATTCACATATATTTGCAGCAGGATGATCATAAAATTTTCAGGTGGCTGGTTGCATATGTGAATGAAAACCAGATTTTTGATGCAGGAGGGTCACTGGTTTTCTTTTGAGGCCATGAGCCTGGTTGTACATACCTATAAATTCTGTAAATATCTTTCCCTTTCCTTTTGTGTGCTTTTCCTTCTAGTTCCCTACATTTTTTGAGGTCCCTACTTTTTGTCTAGTTGGTGGTTTGCTCTCCCAGTTATCTGAATTCTTGCCATGCCTGCAAGAGCCATGCATCCCCAACTAGAGCCACTGTTAGTCCATTTTCCAGTCATAGAAAAATCTAATGGAAATGGCCTATTTTCTTGCAAATTTTCTTGAAGTGCCCTTAGCCCTGTATTCTCCAATGTTTCACCTTACTCCAGTCCAATTTGCATGTGCTGAATTGCAAAATCCTGAAAGATATTAAAGTTTTAAGGTCAATTGGAAAACAATTTCAAAATCTGCCTCAGTGTTGAAAACCCACAGTGTTTCTGTAAATCCATGCTATTTTTAGCCTATGTGTTATTTTTGACCTTGTGCTTCCTACTTTTGTGTGCTTCTCCTTTGGCGTCAAAAACTCTGTGTGTTTTCAGTCATTCTCTGTGCATTTTCAACTTTGGTCTTAACTGGGCAGGTGCGATGGATGGTGGGGCCCAGTCTTGGCTTGGTTTCTTGTCGCTGATTCTCTAGATCTCTTGGAATTTACATCTCTTATTTAGTGACTTGGCAACTGTGTTGTCATGCATTCTCTTGTTTCTAGCAGTTAGGCACCTAACATTCAGCGACCTGGTAGGCGGTCTATTTCTCTTCAGTCGCATAATCTCTGAGTGTTTGGTGATTAGCGGCAAGCATCTCACGACTTGGTGAACAGTTTGTTGCATGGTCACTAAATGCTTGGTAGTTTGTTGGTGGGACCAGTACTTCTCAAAGTGGAGTAACAATGTAGATGAGATCTATGGTTGCCACATGATCGTGAGGAATATTCCTCCGCTTTGCGATCATGCGACCACTGTTCGATCTTCCCAAAGGTAAGGCTTTTCTCTGTGGTGGGTCCTATGTTTGATGGCTCGACAGTTTCAACAAATGGTGTGATGACATGTGGCATCTGGCAGGCCCTGGTGGGGTCAAAGGTTTGGTGGAATGGATAAGGATTTGGTGGTGCTGACAAAGTTCAATGTGTTCACACATTCGTGCAATAGAAAGGTGATTCGCTAGTTCATTTGGTGATTCAGTGAACCATGGTTGCGTGGTCGCTAAGTCTCTTGGTGATGGTGTAAAGTATTTTGCAAACCGGTGAAAGTTCTTCGGTCACCAGTTCACCAGATAAGGTGGGGCCAGTGTTTGCGGTGACAAGGTGGCAATCTCATGGCTTGTCGCGTGTTTGCATAGCCCAATTTTTGTCTATGAAATCATGCGATAACTATTATATCATCATGGTTGTGAAGTTGTGTGGGTCCACGGTGCCATGTTGCTGACATGCCCATTTTTCATTCACTGAGGGATTTATGAGGTGGCCGAAGACTTTTCTGGTGGTTTGTGATGGCATTGCACGGTTAAGGAGACTGCGGTCGCATGATCGCAAAGGTTAGTTTGGTGCCTTGCAATCATGCGACCAAGCATAATTTGAAGCCCAAATTCCTATGGCGGTTAAGTTGGTGACCACGTGATTGCATGACTAGGGGCATACAGTTGAGGAACATAAAGCCCATGAAGTGCAAAGTAGCCGTTTGAGTTCAAATTTGAATTTTCTGAGGGTTCCCGGTGATAGAAAGGACTGAATTTCAATGCAGAGGTGATTGGAACTAGTAAGAAGTAATTTGTTTGCCATTGCAGTGTGGTCCAGGGTATGATGATCATTTGCAGGGATCTATACCATGTAAGGAATGATTACAATCTTGGCTTGAGAGGTGTTTGCAGGTGGTTGACTAGACTGGTTTTTATGGCAATCTCCTGGTCTTATGGCCTGATCTTAATGTCAGTGTGAGATCTTTTTTCTTTGGGTTGCCTAACTTTCATGCCCTTGCAATAAATTTTTGACCATTTTCAGTTGGTTTAGCTGTTGTAACCTATACCTTAGCTGTCCGTAGCTTGTTGCAACTTGTTATGGGTTTCCAAGGCAGCTGATGGTATAAAGAGTCAAATTTTTGACTCTGTGGGGGTTCTAACTTTTGTCAGTTCCAGTGAGGGTCCTTTTCCTTTAGATTTTTCTCCTTCTCTTTGCATATAGAGTGTTCCTCTTTCTCTTGCTATAACAGAGAATATAATACATATTGTAACAGATTTGCCTTATGTGTGTGGATTTAATATATTCTTACTATTACCAAGCTATCTCCATTTGAATTCTTGATTCATTAATCATACATCAAGGGTGTTTGATTTTTCTATTTGCACTGCCTATGTGCTTGCAAGTGGAGTTGTCTTCGCAGGGATAACTGGTTCAGAGTTAGTGTTTATGTATGTATGAGCTAAGGTGTTAAAGATATTTCATGCTTGTCTTCCAGTGGATGCTAGTTAATGTCTTGTCTGTTTATAGGTCTCTTCTAAGGGGAGGGTTAAAATCCTTTGAGTGGATAATAACATACTTAAATACACAGGTGGGTGCTAAGTTGAGGTTTGGTCATGGTGTGTGATTGATGTAAGGCATCAACATATTGGGTATATTTTTTCTTGTTTCATAGCTGTCCCTTGCAATATTGTATTTGACTCTGTGGCCCATTGGATAAGGCACTGGTCTATGTGAGACTTAGGGTATCTCAGGGGTCCCTTCTATCCATTCAAATCATTTCCATCCAGTTCCACCCTTTCCCTTTCTTGCTGTTAGTATAGGTCTCTAGCTTTCAGTCTCATTCCATGCAAGTAGGGCTATTGCATGAGACTTTCTATCATTGGGGTACAGGATACCTATAGGAGATTGACTGTTATTCCACATTAATCTATCTGCAGGCTTTTGGTTTGTCATGAGGTGCCTTGAATGTCCAGATAAGGCAATACCTACCTGAGTGAATGTGCAGCTCAAAGAAGGAGGATTTCTCCCTATCCTCATCAATTGATTTGTTTTCCTTGTCAAGCTTGAGTCCCTAACCTGTGTTTTAAGCCCAACCATTTGATTCAAGTTTGGTCCTGCAAGGAGAAGATCCAACAGGGTGTTTCCTAAAATAGCATAATAAAACATATATTGTGCTTGTCCCTAAGTATGACAACCCCACCTCTATGATGGACTTGAGGCCCATCAGCCTTTGCAATACTTTCTACAAGATTCTTACTAAGATAATGGTCAACAGAATGAAGCCCCTTCTAGATAAGATTATCAGCACTACTCAAAAAGGTTTTGTTCTAGGAAGGTAGATCCTTGATGCGGCTTTATTCACTCATGAAATCATCCACTCTATGGATAGGAGCAACACTCTAGGTATGGCCTTCAAACTCGATATCTCTAAAGCTTATGATAAAGTAAATTGGTCATTCTTCCTAAAAATCCTTGCTAGGATGGGATTTAATGAGAAGGTTATCCACATTATTCAAGAATGTACTCAAACTATCATCTTCTCTATCTTATTCAATGGTATCCCTAGTAGTTTCTTTAAACTTGAAAAGGGGCTTAGGCAGAGAGATCCCCTCTCACCCTACCTATTTATTATGGTGGCTGAAGTCCTCAGTAGGAACCTGACTATGCTATCCTCCATGGGGAGAATAAAAGGGGTCAAACCTGCCTCCACTCATCATCAAGTTGTGTTGGAGCAATGTTTGGATGATACATTCCTCTTTGGGTACTCCTCGGTGGTTGAGGCTAGATAGTGGAAACAAATTCTAGAAAATTATGCTTGGGCTTCTGGATAGTGTATTAACTATCAGAAAAGTTGAATGTTCTTCTTCAATATTCCCATGGAGACACAAAATAGAGTGTTTCAAATCCTAGGCTATCAATCGGCTTCACTCCCTTCTACCTACCTTGGTCTCCCTCTCATAGTTAAAGATGTGTCCCAAGAATTTTGGAACTCCATCCTGGAAAGAACCCAGAGGAAACTTGCTAGATGGAAAGGGAAGATCCTAAGCAATGCTAGTAAACTTCAAGTGCTAGCTTCCATGCTCTAGGGGATCCCAGTTTACTTTCTATCACTCTTCAAGATAAGAAAAAACATGGCGGACATATTAGAAAAAAATCAGAGAACTTTCTTGTGGGCTAGCTCTGAAGAAAAGAAAAGGATGTCCCTAGTCAATTGGGATACTATCTGTCACTTGAAAAGTATGGGTGGTTTGGGCCAGAGGAGAATTGGCTTGATGAATAGGGCCCTTACCATGAAAGTGGCCTGGAAACTCATTGAAAGGAAAGGGGATTGATACAAGATAATGGAAGCTAAGTACCTTCAAGGACATCCCTGTGCGATGATATATAAGGATAATGACCTCCCCAATGGCTCCAAACTCTGGGTGAACATCTGTAAATGTAAAACCTTGCTTTCTAAAGGTTCTTTCTGGTAGCTTGGAAATGGGTGATCCATTAGATTCTGGAATGATTGTTGGGTTCTGAATTTCCCTAACCTTGGTAGTAGATTCAACCCCCTCATGGACTACCTTAGGCCTATCCTTGGCAATAGAAATTCCAACTACATCACTGAAGGGAATTGGAGGGATATATCTAATCTTATCAGAGACAGAATGGAGCTTCAACACTTGGTAAATGAGCTTATGGAAATCTTGAGGAATGTTAGAATCCCGAGGCTTGGTGGCCAAGATTCCATCATCTGGGCCCCAACCCAAGCTAGTACCTTCTTGGTCAAAACTACTTACAACCTACTTCTGAAGGATGAGAATAATCCAGGGGACTAGACTAAGGTTTGGATCCCTCAGCTCACACCGAAAATCAATTTCTTTGAATGGACCCTTATGCATGGTAAATTCTTAACCCAAGACAACCTTATAAAAAGGGGCTTCTCCATGGTGAGCAGGTGTGTCCTATGCAAAAAGGAGGAGGAAATAGTCAACCACCTATTCATACAATATGATTACGCCACTAACATTTGGTAGGAAGTCATTGGAAAGTTAGGAATCTTGTGGGCTTGAGGTAATGATGTCCACCATCTCACCAACTAGAGATCCCCCTCCAATCATCCCCTCCTCCAGCTCCTTTGGAAAATTCTACCTCCTCACATTTGCTGGACTATTTGGAAGGAAAGGAACAACATGATTTTCAGGGAGTCTAGTAAGCCACCTGAGACTTGCCTCTATCTTTGGACCAAGCTCCTTTGTGAGAATGCTAGCACAGCTAAGTGGAAACTCCCCTCAGCACCCCCCTCTACCTAAAAAATCATAATGGCTAATAAATGGAACCTTCTAACTAGCTTCTCCATGTTTGACGACACCAAGTTCATGGCCAGAAAAGCTACTAGATGGGCTGCCCCTTTCAAAGGCTGGATCAAATTAATCTTCGATGGGGTAGTTAATAACCACACCCAAGGTGGGAGAGGTGTGCTAAGAGACCATAATGGCACTTGCCTCTTAGCGTATGCAGAGCTGCTCAATAACTATACTGTCAATCAAGCTGAGGGCATGGCTCTTCTATGGGGGATTGATTTTTCCACCCAAATGAACATCAGACTGCTGGAAATTGAGGGGGATTCCAAAGTGGTGGTCGAGGCTATCAAAAGAAGAGGTAATGTGAGTTGGCATGTTAATTCCATTATTTTGGAAATCAGGGAGCTCCTCAACAATCTCCAATGTAAGATATCCCACACGTATAGAGAGGTAAATACGGTGGTAGATTCGATGGCTACTATTGGTCTCAGGAAAACTGAACTTAGTAATTGGAAGGTGGTAAATGAACTACCTATGGTTACTGTTACCCTAATTTTCATATGCATGCAATTTTGACCAATTCCCATCTCAAGGTCTCTATTTTTACCCTACCAAGCACCTCAGAAAATTTCATAGCTTTATGTCCTATTCCCTGGTCTCTGCAAGCTTAATAACTCTCTGGTTTGCAGGTCAAAAATTTGTAAAAGTAGCTATTGTAGGCTTAAAAACCTAAGTAGCCCTTTGGCCTGATATATTTTTGAGTTACTTTATTGGCCACTTAAAGTCCTAAATGCCCATGTGCACTTTAATCCTATTGGCTGGTCACAGATTCTCATATTTCTCTGGCAGTGATCTTTCCCTCTCAGCAATTCGGTGACTGCATGATTCTCATAGTCGCTAAGTGTTTGATGGTTAAGTCCAAAATGGTTAGCTATTTAGTGAGCAGTTAGCCTTCCCTTGGTCATGTAATCGCTAAGTTCTTTGGTGGTCTCAAGATTGTGGGGTCCCAATCAGGAAGATCTGACGGTTGTCGTGAAATTGCAAGGGGTTCTTCTGACACATGCAATCTTTCGATGGCTGTTAGATCTTTCAGGTCTGCAGTGCTTTGAGGTCAAGTGGGTCAATTACCACATTGTCCCATGTGGAAGTTTTTCATTGGTCAAGTGGAGATGACTTGTAATTTGTCAGTGGGCCCGGTTGTCAGTCCTCTTTTGATCTAACGACTGGCATGTTTTCTCATGAAAAGTGTAAGAGGTATGCGATTTTTAGACTATTGTTGATTTCTCCTGGTGATGTAACTCTTCATGCTTGGTGGGTCCACTGCTACGTGTATTCAAATGGTGGCTTCTGATTGGTCCACATGTGCTAAGTCAGCTTATTCGTCAGTGTGAGGCTATGTGTCAGGCCATGAGATCATGCGACGGCTGTTGATCTTTCTTTATCTCAGAGCATTCTCGGTGGGTCCTTTCTTGCTAATGTGTTCGCTTCCTATTGGTTGTTGTGTGATGATGAGGACTTCCAGGTGGACCGATGTGTTAGAGGGGTCCCGGTCTAATATAGATCTACGGCTGGCATAAAGGCGTAAGGAATATTTAGGGGCCATGAGATCTTGCACCCACCGTTGGATTAGAATCTTGTCTTAAGTGGGACCGATGTCAGGACTTGCCGAGGTGTATGCTTACAGAGCAATCAAGGGCGAATAAAGGAATGACATGTGGTAGTTCTAAGCCCAGGGTCAAGGGTATTCTATGAATCAGTGACTAAAGAACTTTTTCGCGTTCGCCAGACTTAATTGAGGTCAACTAAATGTTTAAATGACTCTGTGACTGAAGGAAAAGGGTAACCCAAGGTAGACTTAAGGTTAGATTTGCAGTCAGATGCCGAGCCTGGGTAAATAAGAAGATCTAACGGTCACATTTTAAAATGAGATTAAGTTTTAAACATCAACTGTCGATGGAGGAAAGGTTTGGTGCCACCTATTAGCCGTTATTATTTTAATTCAAATATATTCTTGCAGGGTTTCAGCTAGGTTTTTTGAACCAGTAGTCAATAGTGATAGAATTATTGGATGGAATTTATATCTTCAGGACATTTTCAATTAAGGAAGATGATGACAGGGGTTTAGGTGTCTGTCTTTCATCATTTATTATTTTCTGAGAGTACCAATCAGTGCATTCATGGCAGGAATTTGTGCAAGAGAAGTAGATAAGTCTGGGTTACTTGTCTGGAAGTTGATTTCCAATACAAAGATGGGCACAAATATCTGATCGGCTATGATTTTTGTAGAGATATATTTATGATCAGATTTGATCAAGTTTGATTATTGTATTGAAAACCATGTAACCCTAGTTAGTTTTGACTCTTTCCTACGTGCAAAGGAGTATGTATATATTATATTTTTGGAGCCTTAGGGCTCAGAGTTGGACAATTTGTAGAAGAAATTCATCTTTTCTTAAGGGTCATCTATGGTATCATTTCTACCCTCTGGCTTATACAATTGTATTTCTCCCATTGATGATTCAGATATTGCAGAGGTATTTTGTGACAATCCTTCATGTCCTTATGCTTCCTTGTCTAAACTATATCTTATTGGATTAAATTATATGATGTTTTCAGTGATATCTTAGGGTTCCTGATCCCTCTTGCTTTCTGTAATTTTTTGTGTTATTGTGTTTGATATGATTTAGATGTTTTGTGGGTATACTTCAACCCCCTAATAGTCTTGTCTCAATCCTACACCAAGTTGCAGAAGTGAATGTCTGCTTGCAGGTCATAAATTATGTCTTATGTTCAGACCCTTCTATGAAATACTTATGCAAGCCTATTCAGTAAGTTGTGACCTATTAGACCTAAGCCTTTCATTGATTCCATTCCTCTATGCTGAGATCCAAACCCTAATTTCGGTGTATCACCTAGTAGGTAGTTTTCTTTCAATCTTTTCCCTTTCCAAGAATTCCTTCTATCCCTTTCCCTTAAAAGTTTTACTTTTCATGTCTAGAAGCAAATTAAGGTGATTATCCAAGAGGAACCAGCCTAGAACCTGGAGGTATCATCTCAGTTAGCATAGGTCCCACAACCTGGAGATGATTCCCATGTTATACTAGGTTATCAAGACTACGAGAGCTTGAGACAAGGGTGCAAACTTAGTGTATAACAGTGACTCGGCAACTGATTAAAGAGGAAATAAATTGTATCACTAAAATTTAAAATAAGCCAAAATGTCATCCTTGCTAAAGGCCCTACCTTGATTATCTGTTGGTGCAAGTTGATGATTTTTGTGATTATGAATAAGAATACCCAAAACCCCATAAAGGATCATAATTTCCTCTCATGTGTATTCGTGTGGAAAGATACCTATTTGCATTAGTAGGTTTTCTCAGCTAATAAGGACACTAAATGCAGCTATGGTATAACTACTAATTATGGCACCTGGAGATCTATTGGATATCATCGTGCGAAGCCCAACTCCCAAAAAACCACCCAAGGCTAGCCTTTTGAGTATAATTTTCTCTCAAAATGGCTTATTCAGTACAGCTGGTTTAATACTCTCTTTCAAGAAGCTCGACCCTTTGATTCTCAAGAAATTCTGGCGAAGGATAGGGAGACTATTGACATGGGAGGGAATACTTTACACATTGAGCCGGATAAGATTGATGAGGCTTTCACCTCCGACCTTCTAGTGACCCACTACTATAAAGAGAGTGGTATCTGGGGTTTCATGGAGTACATGAAAGGAGGACACGATGAAAAAATATCCAAGTAGTTCGTCTTGTCCTAGAACAATAGGAAGGTCTCTGTTTTGGGCATTCACTTCCAGATTAGTGAGGAGGTCATTTCTAAGGTGACGAGGCTCTTTGTGGATGGTTGAAAGTACAAAAAAACTAGTAGGATGCTGGACCCCACCAGCCTTAGCCAATTCTTTAGAGTAGGGGAGCAACCTTTTAAGAAGTCGAGGGGTTTCAACTGAGAGAAACTTCCAGAATTCTAGCCCAAGTTGTGCCTCATTGTGATGAAATATTTCACCCTGGAAGGTAAATTTATAGTGTTCTATTATTACCATTTACCTTTTCTCAATCACATCAGAAATAGGGACCTCATATCCATTCCCTTTTACCTCCTCCATTCCATCAAAAGCAATATCCTAGATATTAAGGAAAACCTTGAAAAATTGACCTCTATTCTCCATCAGGGTCTCATGCTCCATCTTTATCAATTCCACAAGGCTATCTTCCCTCCACCCCAACCTCCCCTGATTATTCAGGAGGTCACCTAGGCAGATTCCCCTTCAAAAATTGACAATCCCATTCATTCCACCTCCCACTCCATCCATGAAATCCAGGAGGTGGATCTTGTCCCTAAAGATGATAAAATCTTAAAAAGGTGTGTGAAAAACCCTTTCAAAAGAGGGAAGGAGCTTGATAAATCCCATGTCTCTGAGTCCCTCGATACTAAAGATTTGAAGGAGTCATACAGTACTCCTAAGACTGATTGAAAGCCCAAAAAATGGAGGATCTTGGATAGCCAGGTCATCCTGGAGGTGGACTTACATAGCTCTAGTCGCCGCTGGTCTAATAGAATTACTAAGGAGCAATGCAAAACTAGAATCAAGGAAATGATTTTGATGGAGAAGTCCCTATTGGAAAAATACTCCCACTCCACTGAGTTGATTGAGTGCTCTTCTAATGATCACCTGAGTCCGAATAGGACTAGCACCACTCCCCCTCTCAACCCTCAACAAACCATGGAGGCTCCCCATAGCACTACCCCACCCCCGACCTCCCCTCACAACCATCAGACCAAGTCCCCCACTATCGAGCACAACTTTGTGCCTCTGGATGGCAATGACAAATCTAAGGGTACCCTCAAGCTGAAGTTCTCTGATTTGGAAAATGAGATAGATGGCATCAAACAAGACTTGCAGGAACTTAATAACCACATTTTGATGACTAACAATTTTTCTCTTAAGGTCATGCATGCTTTGGCTATGACCCTCTGCACTATGTAGGAAAAATTGGCTGGTGGCAAACTGGAGGCCAACAAAGACAATAAAGACCTCTTCCTATTCCTACAGGAAGAGTGGGCCATGACCCTGATGTCCAAACATCTGGGTGGGAGATCCTAGCTATTGCTGCTATCATGAGGTTTTTATTTTTTACTAGGCTTGGCCCTAAGTTCTCTTTGTTGGTTTCCTGTTTCAAGGTTAATCCTCCTAGTTCGTGGTCTAGCCCTGTGTGGCATGATATTGTTAATTTTATTGCTACTACTTGCTTAAGATACTCTGCTTAGATATTTTTGAAAAGAACTGTTATGTTTGTTTTTGATAGAGGTAGATTAAACCTTGTTTTTTGTTGTTGTTAAATTGTTGATAAAATGCTCTAGGCTAGTGCTATTAATATTCTATTATTGTGCTTCTAGTCCTACTATACCATGGGCCAACACCCTCTTACTACTCTTATCTATAAAAAATAATTATATTAAAGAGGTAAAAGTTGAGATAAATGTTGTATCACTTATTAATGATCAAGATGATATTATCCAAAATACTAGAGTGAAATATCAAACCGTAGCATCAAGAAAATGTCAACTATTGTGAATGATCTAGATCTTGATTATAAAATCACAACTTAGGGATAAATTAACAATAAGTGGTAAACCCTATGAAATGTTGGCTTTTCTAGACAAAAAAAGTTGACCAAGAGGTTAACTGTAAGATCAATTAAAAAGAAAATAAAATTCTACATAATAAAACCTTCAAAAACTATACACAATTTCAAAAAAATAATCAATTAATTAGACAACAAAGTTAATACCATAATTATTGAAAATAATAGACCTGACTACCATGATTAAGTAGATGAAGAAACATTCACATAAACTTAAATTTTTTAAACACATTTACTTCCCCTTTGAAAAGCCATCTTAACCCTACACACATGTACAAGATAAAATATTACACAAGAAAAAAAATCCTAATCCTAGATTAACGTGCAACAAAAATTCAATAAATAGTTTAAATAAAAATATTGGTTGTTCAATTACTTGAGTGAAATTTCAATCTCAATAGAAAATAGAGTAAAAATTTATAAAATGAAGAGATGCATTCCTATGAATTTGATGCACCAACATCTTTGATGGGCACATAGGGAGACCAGGTGTTAAGTTTTTGAACAATAGTTTCAAGTTGAAAAGACATGCTTGACAAGGATCCATTTAGAACAACATATGCATACCAAAAGTTTTCTTTTAGTTTTAAAAAATGCACAATGAATAGAGAAGGAAGAATCACCAAAGATAAAATAAAAAACATAGGAGAACACGAAAGGAGAAGTCTACCAAAATAAAGATAAAGAGGAAAATTATGTTGAAAGGGAGATGAGATAATAAAGGTAATGAATATTTTTTTAATGTATTTTCAAATTTTAGAGTTTTAATTGATTTGGTATTAATTAAATATTTATTGTAGCTTCGTGGTGTTGATAGGAAAAATATTTTGAGTATCAATTCCAATACATGAATATGGAATCATTTATTTATGAAAAGTTGGAGTTGTGTAGTCACTGCAATTCACATTAGAATTTAATGAAAAAAATAAACATTCATAAATGATAGAGACAATATATGATTGAACTATCTTCAATAATCCATTCCATTTAAAAAAATAATGATATACATTAAATATAAGTGAATTGAAAAATATTTTCAATATTTTATATTTTATCTCATAAACTACTCTCTAATATAGCCAAATTATAGAACATAACACAAGAAACTATGTGTACTTGACACAATCATGCAAAGTGGTTAATTTAATGGAAAAACATGCAAAGTGGTTAATTTAAGGAAGCATCTGGATGGTATGTTGATGCTTCCTCTATGGGGGAGTATATGTGTTTTTGAGCTAACTCATGAAGGATTCTTTTGATAAAAGGTATCTTCAAACAATGTGTTTGGACATTTGAACTGGTATTGGATTGACTTAATGATGTTTACTTTGTCATTGATGTCAATGGGGGAGAAGGATATACATGAAAAAAATTTGATGATTAATGAAGAGGATTTGAAAAAGTAAAGTATTAAGGAGAAGGATACATATGATGATTTGATGATTAATGAAGAGGATTTGAAAAGATAATACAGAATAGTAGAGTTGCACTTTGGTATTCATGGAACTTGGATATTTTTCATCTATGTTGCCATCAATGCCAATGGGGGAGATTGTTAAGCATGAATGTTGAATATGTCTTATGGGGGAGTATTCTAGCAATGTTAGAGTAGTAGCATGTTGCATTCATGACTATGTTTGTCATCGATGTCAACACATTGATTTTACTAGAAATTAGTAGAGAATCAGATAGTGTTCGAATTAGCGCACACAGAGAAATTTAGATGAAGTTATGCGGCATTGAGGACATGTTCCTTATGGTGTCTTGATATTATGGTTAAGAGTGTCTACATAAATTCAATTATTTATGTCAGTTATGAGTAATCTAGTGGAAACTATATTCTGTCAGTGTTCCTGTGAAGTGGCTTGTAATAATCAGATTATATCTCCTAATAGGGATAGAATCTGGATATGCAAAGTTATACAAAGGATGAAGACATTGCAGAGGTGACCAGGATGAGACAACATAGTCAGAGGTCACATGTGTGAAGATTTATTAAGTTTGTGAGCCGATAGTTTTATGTGATTATAAAAATATTATGTAATGTGTAATGTTTTATATTTTGTAATTGGTTAAGCTTAATTGGCCAACTCAATTATGAAATATTGTGCATGGTATAAAGGAAGAATTGTTTTCCATGATTGATATAAAAAATGTAAGATGTGAAGAGGAGATAATGTGAATTAGTGATGCAAAGTGAGCAGATTTGGTACTCAGATCTAGTAAAGCATTTTGGTGTGGTAGTGACACAAACAAAGGAGATAAGATAAGTTGCTGAGATCAGTAATTGTTGGATTATTCTATCTGGATAATACGTAAATCAATTGGGCATTGTGTTCAGTGATCTTTCCCCTAAAGTTGTTTGGACAGTGGGTCCTTTTGCCTTCCTTAAACTCCAAACAGGGTTAGAATCTTTTAACAAGGATTCAAAGTCACATAACAGGGACTGATGTGTACTTAATGTATTTCATAAGGCTCCTAATAGAGTCTATCCTCTCGCAAGGAATTTTCATATTAGTACATCTTTTGTGGGTACCATCCCCACCCGGGTTTACTCTCTGATCAAGAGGTTCCTAGTTAACATATCTTGTGTTATTGTGTATGATTAACTTTCTATGGTTTTTGTTTATGTTGATTACATGTTCCAAATCTAATAATGTTGTTAAAAGTATTTTTTATCAGATAACTGATTCACCCACCCCCCCCCCTCTCAATTATCTTGGTGGAATTTATTGTCTAACAAAAAAAAGGACACTTGTCAACAAGATTACAATATTTTAACTAGATTATCATTATTTTGAATGATATCCTCATTAATGTTCTTTACTTTCCTAATAACACTATCAATACTTGTCATAGCCTTATCCTTATTGCGAAGGCTCATAGTAGGGCTAGGAAAGGTATTCTCAATATCTTCCATATTGACTTCCACATCAATATGGAAGTTGAAATGGAAGATATTCTTGAATAGAAGACCCAAGAATATTAGGAGCTCTTCTACTCAAATAGGGTCTTGGAAATATCTCAACTAAGTTTCCACCTATGATAAATGTCCCGATCAATCAAGGAAGGAGTTAAAGACCCATCAACTCTAACCTCATTGCAAATGAGTTCAAAACTTTCTCTTATTTGCAGATGAATCTTATTGGCGACCACATTAGAATAATAAGTTGTATCTCTAAAAATATGGTTATTAAATTATTTCCAAAGACCCCAATCAATATGAGGAGATATAAGGTTCCAAATGTAGGATAAAGAAGGATTTTAAGACAAGGGTATCCATTGATTCCAACATTCTGCAAAAGAATTAGGGAAATTCCAAGAGAGCAGCAAAAAATTCCTAAAGTAGCCTCAAACCTCATGTAGAAAGGCACAACTAACCAAGATATGGAAGGAGTCTTTAGTATCATTCAACCATATATAACACATGTCAGGGATAGCCATACCTCTTTCGTAAAGATTATCGATATCAAAAATTTATGTTGGATGTAAAGCCATAAAAAGATGTTGATTTTTGGGATGATCATATAATTCCAAACCAATCCCCAAAAATCCTTGGGGAATAAATCTAGGGTCTACAAATTGAAAGCCAATGAGGCATAGAGATTCCCATCTAAATCTTGGGACCAAGTCAAAAGGTCATCAGAATTAGAGATGGGTATATGAACAAATTTTAGTCAGTCATAAAGGATATGAAGAAAAGAA